>CANXYI010191189.1:0-11355 GCA_948208565.1 Hura crepitans
ATGCACATACATAACACTATGCTTATAACATGACATAAACCTTGTATCTTTCTTTATATCTCATGAACTTTTATATTTCCATCTAAATACTCATGCATTAAGTACACTTCACACTAGCACATGGCATGGTAACCATGCATCAAAAGACTTTCACCTTGTAAAGGCTTATTAACCTCTTACTCAAATATCCTGTGATTCATCCATGCACTAATTATTAGTACCATACATCCACACATATACATACATCATATTTGTTCTTACAACATCATTCATACAAGAGATGTGGAACAAACATATTAGGCATCAATAGGAATAATGCATAACATTAGGATTCATACAAGAGATGTGGAACAAACATATTAGGAATCAATAGGAATAATGCATAACATTAGGCAACTTTACAAATCAAGCTCTAGAATTACAGGCTTTCATATATCAACTAAAGCATATGTATTAGAGTTATAGGCTTTCATTCATACATCAACATTTGTTACACATGAATAACACTTCCCCATTCACATTACTTAGGCTTAGGCTTAGACATGATTGATCTGTAACACCCTAGGTTGCATATACTATAAATGTATTTCACATCTCACACTAGCACATGCTATTCCTTAGGATTATCCCTATACTAGGATCTCCTAACCTAACCCATACATCAGCTATCCATGTAGGAATACATAACATAAATGCCATAACACCTTGCATGTGTATATCATATTCTCATGCATACATCCTTAAATGTACCTAGAGAAAATAATGCATATATCTTCGCCCCCACATGCAACATCTAACACCCCTTGCCTATTTTGTAAGAAAACAAACAAAGGACATTACTTTCACAAAGGTCACCTATCCTTGGATTTCCCTTAGCAACTTTCGGTTAACTTCTACTAAAGCTTATCTTATTTAGTGTGAAAGTTTTATTTAATAGAACTAATAATCTATGATACACTTCCCAAGCATATGTCATTCATATGCCTAGTCTTACATCTAAATACCACATCAAGCTATTGACTGTAGCTATAAACTCTTTCTATCCTATTATATTCTAACACGTTAACTAGCTAAGCATACTATTACCCCCAATGACTTATAGTAACATGTATGAGTGCCTCTATCCACTAAAACATATCAGTTTAAAAGGATATTATGTTACTTGGATAGTCTTCGGCTATGTTGTTGGTCACCCGTACAATGCAAGTCAAACTTATTACCTGTGCATCGAATAACTAGTACACTGAGTATACACTCAGTGGTGAATTTAACAAAATATTTATTGTATCATAAACTTATTTAGATTCATAATCAAGCATCCAATAACAAATTAATTAATATCTATGTTATTACTTATAGGCTTGCCCTAGCACTTTTTTATCTCTATTTACTATGTTACTTTCAGACACAAACTCTATAACTAGCTACAGTCGCACCTGTTAAGAATCAATCTTAGAATTAATCATAATTTCCTTATTTATTTTATTACATTTTACCCACTATTAACATATGTTTTTGTCCTTCATTCTATTTCTATTCCCATATTGTACTTAAGACTTTATATGTATGCTTTCATCAAATATTGGCTTGCAACCTATTGTTATCGGGTCTAGATGGTTTAATAGCTTATTTCAACACTTATGAGTTAGCCACACTGCTATCATCCTTACTATTTTGACACTTAATGTATTTAATGTCCTATTTTAGTTATATAGTCCACTCAAGGGCTATGTGTGATGGTCTCACCCTTTTATGACCTATCCATCTCTATATACTTATATTATTTATCTTATTATAAGTTATATATATCATTCAAAATTTACTCCATGATTAGCTTTGTTTACTGGGTATCTTCTTATAGCTTATCTTTCGTTCATATCGATTTTTATCATAGGTTGTTCCAATTATTATGCTTAAGCCCTCAGTCCTTTCATTCATATTATTGAGTCCATTTAAGTTCCTTAGTTAATTCAGTTAAAACCTCCAAAGTTTAGGAAAAACTCCTAACACTGGATATTATGAATCATATTATGTAATAGCCCCAATTTTAGGCCTCGGTAGCTGCACCTAACTAGTCTGAGAATCAGATAAATATTAGCTAGTACAGTAGCCCACATTTTAGACCTCAACATCTATACACATCCTCTGTTCGATAGTAGGGATCAGTTCCTCAGAACCCCCCAATATCGAAGTGGTAGATAGTAAGGATTAGTCTATGAACCTTCTAATATCTGTAAAAGGGATAGCAAAGATCAGGCCCATGGGACCTCCCAATATCCTAATACATCTTATCATACTCAACACATCTAGTGGATAACAGGGATCAGCCCTATGGGATCTCCTAATATCCACAATCATCAAGTGGGTAATAGAGATCAGTCTATAGACCTCCCAATACCAAAGTATGTAGTCTTAAATAAATACCCAATGGCTACACTCACCAAACATAGGCTAAAATATATTCAGACTCAGCCTCTGATAGCTGCTAATCTTCAGTTGACCAGTCAACCTATCTAGTGTATACTCACCTAGTGGCTAATATCCATATTATTTTATCTTTACAACTATTGCTTATCAATTTTGTTATTTGAATGTCTATAAAGGGAAAATTACCTTTATTTTATTAATTTGCTAGTTTATGATTTAGACTATTCACTCAATGTTATTCTAGTTTCACTGGCCTCTCATATTCCTAACTCATGTTTCATTTTCTTTGTGAACATCATTCATTTCTCGTTTATCACATATTTGTATTTTGTTCCTATTCCTTTTTCATGTAAATGTGTACGTATTTTTACCTTACTATCATTTGTCTCAGAATGTTTTATCCTCTTTTTCCATGCTATCTCTTTCCTTTACTATAAGATGATAACTTATTTTTCCATGTCTAGTATCTTACCTTTTTACTTTTAGGATCTTAATGGTACTTTATTACTTGTAATACTTTATGCTAATCTCAGTGTATTATCATGATACTCTTTGTCACAATTATGCCATATGAGTATATTTAATGCCTTATCAAATATACTTTCATTTTTATACCTAAATTCCATAAAATTATCATCTATTTATTCATTAAATTTTTTCTATTTATAAATTATGCATTAATAGTATTTTATCTTGTCATATGATTTTATTCTTTAGCACTTTAGAAAGTGCAGCTCTATTTCTAGCTTTATTTCTAAATTTAATCAACTTATAATTTTTCTCTTTTACCAATCATCTATTTAAATTATTTCTAGTTCGGTAGGACATAGTTGTAAGCCTATTTCACCTAATTATTTTTATGGGATAGTTACGGGTCATTGTTATTTTACTATACAATTACAAGTCTTATTACTTAAAGGTTACTATTCATTTTGTCATTTTCCATTCTTTATTTACCTCATACCATTACACCTTAGGGTATTCCACAACATCAAACATTACTTCTATATTGTCATACCTCAATGTCATTTCTAACATAAATTCTTAAATAACACATATTAATTAAATTCTTAAACTTACACCTAACATTATACACTATACTTATTTTATACTATATCTTTACATGTTAATCTCACATTCCATTATCCCTATATCATGCCTTATCACATTTTAACCCATAACCATGCACCTATCCCTATATTCCATGTCACTTCCATGTCATACCTAACATTACCATCCTAATATCCCATGTATTCATGCCATACACCTATGTACAAGCCATGACATATATGTCATGCATTTAGTCATATATACTTCACATGCTTCCAGTTACCCATCCTAGCATGCCTAACATTTTTAAATTATCATACACATATACATTAATACCATTTTCTATACACACACACACATGCCTCGAATTCCACATTTCTCTAAAATACAAGTTTCAATTAAATTCACTTATAGTGGGCTCCTAATCATGTCAAAGCCATTCTAGAATCATCAATTCCATCTTCCTCCACCATTTTGCACCATTGCCCAAAATGGCATAATAAGGGTTCCCCTTCAAAAATTCTTACAAAATTCCATATAAGTCCAAACTAAAATCTCTTTTCACCCATAACATCACCATACCAAATAGTATAGATGAAAAATAAAAATCATAAGAAAAATCAACTTACTCACCAAAAGAGCATAATTTTATCAAGTGTTTATATCTCACTTTCTAGGCATCCTTTTCCATTTTTCTCAATTGGATTAGCTTTCGAGTGTTGTGGAGGTCAAGATCCTTATAAGGATTATGGAATTTGGTGGTGGGAAGAGAGAGAAAATGGCATCGGCATTCATGGGAATTTTGGGGGAGATGATGGCTTTTGGCATATGTGGCACTCCCACATGTGTAAGCCCATTTATATTAGATAGGTGGATGGCCTAGATCGTAGCACATGTCGATCCAATGACTCGTTTTAACCCAATTTTGTTTTAAACTTTAAAAATTCAAAATAATTTCTTTAGACCTCTAAAAATCATGATTCTAGTGTTAAAAATTCTCAATTATGGCCATTAAGGGTCCCACAAAATTTTAAGTCAAAATTCTTTTAGGAGCTAGGGTTACTATTCACTTGTGTAATTCAAAAATTCTAAATAATTATCAAATGACCTCAAAATATTAAAATTCCTTCTCCAATAGACTCATTGGAATTTTTGTAATTTTTGAGCTTCAAGGTATGATATTTTTAAGTCCATCTGGGTGTTTCCTAAAGCTGTCTCGGCACAACCTCAACTAAAGTCACTATTCACTAGTTCTCAGCCCGAAATGATTTATTAGTTCTGCTAAAATTTTTAATTCACTCTTTTTCATCATTTTTTTGGTCGGTCAAAATTCGATTGACTAATACCCCTTTTTGGCTACTATGTGACCCTTCAGTGTCCTAAATGACATTGTATCAAGCTCGGAAGTACTTTTCACAAAATGGTGATTTTTCGAGCATTACAATTATTCCCTTCTTAATAAATTTCATCCTCGAAAATTTCCATAGTCGTACGATTAGTTACTTTAACATTCCATTTTTATATTCCTATCACTTTTTCCTTTTAGTAGGTTTAGACCTTTATATTCTAGCTGTCTACAGCCTCTTATAGGTGCACCTTTATTCTTTGTTTATTTTCCTAGGCACCCTGAATTTATAAAACTCTTATTTCTTCTTGGCTCTTTCATTATTCATTAGGTAGATTCACTTTTTATAGACCATATCTCTTCTTTACTTTCGGTATGGGTGTAGCTCCCCCAATGTACTCTTAACACTATTGCATCAGATTTCATCATCTTTTATTATTGAATAATACTAAGCAGTATACTTCCACAATATCCCATGTATCCACACTTTGTTTCTAGTTAGAATATAGAGCATTGTGAAAGTGTTCTTATGTACTTGCTTTTATTCCAATGCAAGCCGTACCCACCTTTATTTATTTAATTTCCTTATCTTATACTCAAGGCAAATTTCTTCCCTTTTGGACTCTGTTGCCTTTTATCTCATTCATAATTATTTACACCATCTCATTATTGGATACTAATTTTTAATACAAAATTTGGCATTATAAGGCAATATCCTCATTTACATTTTTCCTCTGTAATCTTTCTCATTTTAGCTTCCCTTTAGGATTCTTAGGTGCTAGACTATGCATTCATTCTCCTTGCCTATCAATATTACTCCTGGTTCACCTTATTATAATTTGCTCAGAATACATTCCTTAATTATCTTAGTTGTATGACACATTTTTTTCTTTATCATTCCTTCCAATTAGTTACTTAGCCACACATTCATACTTTAAAACATTAAAGAACATCTTTGTCACTAGTTTCCTTTCATATGTCTAATAGTTCCAATGCTTCACCCTTCTTATGGGTGTTTTCCTATTCATTGACTACCTTGTCCAACCCCCCTCTTAAGCTCAACGTGTTAAGCTACTTTTTTATGCTTACTATAAACTATCAATATACTTCCATTCTAACTATATCCTCACAAGGTTCTTACCTTAGCATTTCTAATCCTTTCTACACTCACCCATTTGTATCAACACTAGTCTCAATTCTTTTTCTACTCATTATTCCTTATCATTCCCTTTCTATTATCACCACATTCTTTCTCTCTCTTTCCTCTAGTTTTGTTAAGTCCCTTTTATATCAGGGCTATTAACATGCCATGCTCATTTTATATAGCACATGCATAGATTTTTCATTACAAAAAATATGTCATGCATAATGTAATTATGGAAAATGTCAAGATGCAACTTAAGCTACATAATACAATGCCTAAGCCTTGTAATAAATGCATCAAGGCTTGTAATAAATGCATCAAGGAAGAATAATAGCCATCATCCTCAAAGACCTTAATAGTCATTTCCTATCCTCAGTTCTATCCCTACTCTTTTACGATGATCCTCTAACTCAACCTTGCTAAATGTTTGCATCTTATTCTTATTTTATTTTTGGTTTCACTAATCCCATTTTCTTATTTAGCACTTATATTCTTTTATGCCTCAATATTGGTATCCTATGCCTTTGCCTCATAACTTTTCATACCCTTCAAGGGTTGATAACATCTTCTTCAGCTTACATTGGGGTTATAAGCAACTAGATTGCCTTATTTGTGGCTTAATCCATTACCCATTATAACTTCCTAGAGACATTCAACCTCACTAAGTATAACACACCAATCATTCACTCCTTATTGATAGACCCTAGGTCCACCACTACTCTTTCTATCTCCTGAGGTCCATTTTAACTTTCTTTTAGTTCTCATTATCTTCCTTGTAGCATTATTTGCTTCTATTAGATACTTTGGTTCTTAGAAGAGTATACTAAATCTTTGTTACCTTTTATCTATTCCTTATTCACCATACTAAGCCAGACTTTATCTCTCTTTTCTTATCAAAAGTTTCATTCACTTTATGATCATCTTATGGTCACCATTCAATATATAAGGTTACTACCCTTTCTCCTTTTAGATGTTTCTACCCACTTTTTGCTTGAATGTTCATGTAATTCCATCCATACCATCCACTAAACTTGTTACTTTTTGTCAAAATATTTTTGATTTCCACATGTTTTTTTTCATTCACAGCACTAACTACCTCAACTTAGGAGGAAGATGGTTATACAAAGTCATAATATCATTACTTTTGGCCACCATTTCCTCTTACCGAGAAATTTGCATGCTTATTTCACTAATAGTTTATCAATAATCTTCACTTTTAGTAGTGTAGCAACTATTCGAATATCTTGAAATTTCAAAGGCACTCATATGCTACTGCCTAGAACTACCTAAACTCACTTTGATACCACTAAATGTAACAACCCCTGTATAATTTGTAAGAAAATAGATAAAGGATGTTACTTCTCAGAGGTCACCCATCCTTGGATTTCTAAGGGTAGCTTTTGGTTAACTTCTACTAAAGCTTATCTTATTCAATGTGAAAATTTTATTTAATAGAAGATCTTTGATACACTTCCTAAGCATATGCCATTCATATGCCTGGTCTTATGTCTAAATACCAGACCAAGCTATTGACTACATCTATGAACTCTTTCTATCCTATTATATGTTAACACTTTAACTATTTAAGCATACTATTACCCCAACGACTTATAGTAACATGCATAAATGCCTCTATCCACTAAAACATATCAATTTAAAAGGACATCATCTTACTTGGAATGTTTTTGGCTATGGTACTGGTTACTTTTACAACACCAGTCAAACCTATTACCTGTGCATCGAACAACCAATACGCTGAGTATACACTTAGTGGTGAATTTAACCAAACATGTATTGTATCATAAACTCATTCAGATTCACAATCTAGCATCCAATAAAAGATTAATTAATATCCATGTTATTACTTGCAGACTTGCCCTAGCACTTTTCTATCTCTATTTACTATGTTACTTTTAGACACAAACTTTGTGACTAGCTATAGAAGCACTCGTTAAGAATCTATCTTGGAATTAATCACAATTCCTTATTTGTTTTAATACATTTTACCCACCATTAACTTATGTTTTTGCCTTTTGTTCTATTTCCATTCCCATATTGTACATAAGACTTTATATGTATGCTTTATAGCACCATCCACCCAGTCCTTACATCGAACCTAAATAAGGAGCTCCACCATATACCGATATCCGATTTCACATATCCACAAAACCCAATTAATTTAAAAATTTTTGTTAATTCATTTAATAAAAATAATTTCTTAACTTATAGAGTTGTAAAAACATTAAAAATCATTTGGCATGCTTTATGAGGCAACTAATAGGATCATCATGTCAAAATTTTGGTAGCATAACGGCTGTACTGGGATATATTCCCAAATAGTAAACCTATTAAAAACACTTCTATAATAACATGCAACACTTTTTCATCTCATATGGGTCCTCTTGACCCTCCAAATTCATTAGAAAACACAAAGCCTCAAGCTCAACTCAAATAGCATTCTCACATGCAATATCATAATTTATCACACTATTCATGCAAGAAAAATAAAACTTTTACAATATTACAGCTTTAGTTACAAAAATAACCAAAGTTACATATTAGGCCCAATCCCTTCGAAATCATAAGAGCACACTGCCATATTACATTTACATCATTTCACTATTATAAAATGATTAAAATATATACACATAGGGGCTATCTTCAAAAGTCTCTTATGGTGTAGAAGCTTTAACTCTAATTTGCTGCTTTGTTACCTACGCATTGCAAAGAGGCAATACGTTAAGCTTTCACTTAGTGGTGTAATCACTTTAACTAGGTATAGCAATTTAAGCATACATCTATGTAATATGTGTCAAGTGAGTCATTTCAAACACATATACACACAATATGATAATAATGTAAATGATGCACTATAGTGCATACTTGTCTTTAAAAACAAAAAAAAAACCATATTAGGACCATATTCACAGCATAATTACTTTCAACATGAATCAAATCAATTACATGCATAAAGTATTCATATATATATCTTAAACATACACTGCTTCATTTTACATGGCAACAAACATAAAAATATGTATTATGATGCATTACCATGCATAGACATCATTTTCGCATATTGGGGTTCTAAAAACCTATATGCATCAACCCGTCAATATTACGAATATAAAACTCCTCATTTTACCACATACATCATATAAATGGGTTAAACCCGACATTATACCAAAAACATCAACGTCACGTATAATGCATCATTTAAAAATGCACTTAACATTATTTTATGCTTAATCAGGAAAAAACCACATTTATCCTTTTTATTACAATTACTTGTTTAATTTATGCCCATACTAAAAAGACAACTATCCAAGGCTAGATAATAGATAATGAGCTACCTGAAGTGTTTAAATAGTGTACCCAAGGCACTGGTATCTATAGATACAAAATGCATCAACCTAAAAGGCTCACGTATATGTAGTGCTAAATTGTGGCTTGAAAGCCTAGTGCCTGTCGACACAAAAATACATCTGACTCGTAGGCCTACTACCTGAAGGCAAACATTGTAGCTACTAATCCTAGTTGAACAGTTAACCTATCCATACTAGGTTGTCTAACTATATAGACATTATTAAACTAGTCAATTAATTTATTTTTAACCATATTAACACATAACATAATTATTATCATCTCATATATACATGTATCCCAATGGCCATTTCATATCTCAGTGAGGCCTAAACATTCATGCTAAGTAACATGTGTTAACTAAAACACAATATTGCCAAAATACGCTTATATAAGCTCAAAAACACTAAGTAGCCACATAACTTGGGTGTAAAAATATAAAAACTCATCCGGCATCATAAATACACATTTTACTCTCACTTTAATCATTAACATGCATTAAAGTGTCTAATGCATCAAGGTTATGCACAACAACCACATATCACATTATTTGCCATTTTTCACATAACATCGATATTTTAGCGAAAAACAAGCATTATATGCTATATTCATGGTAATAACCCCTAAAATGTTCAAGATGGCATTCAGATCACTAAGCATGCACACACATTATAGTTATGATAAGTGTACATCGAAAAAGGCATTCAAGCATAAAACATTATTTTCAAGTCATTCATGTACATAAGTCACAATTATGCACATAATGCTCACAAACATGAAATTTAGACTTTTAATGCATAAAGCTACAAAATCACATGCATAACTCACTTTTAATACCATACAATACTCAAATTGCATCCTGTGATGCAAAATTGTCATATACAGTCATACATGTATTAACATGGCTTAATGACTCATTATGGCCATAAGACTACATATAGGTGTGTACAAACATCTATTAACCGTTTGGCCATCTATTACCACCATTAGCATCTCATTCATGCCACATAAATGCACATTATATCATCCTTTAATGATACACACACATATGCACATTGATTACAATTTATATCAATAAATGCATAAAACTCACATAATGCATTCATTAATTAATATCACTATAAGAATACATCATTCATGCATAATTAATACTAAACTATCACATTACATGCACTCATCATTCATTCATGTCATACATACTCAATTATGCATTTAATTCTCATTCTATCATTAAATGCCCATTTATGTCAAAATGTACATAATAGGTTCATATATATTTTAACCCTATTAATGTGATTCTAGATACTAAAATGGATTGTACGAGATGCCTGAAGCTAGCCTAAACCTTCTCTTTACCTCGGAAGGCTCAGGTCGATGCCTCGTTTATGAATACAAAAGGGTACAAAAATAAAAAATTAATATAAAATAATATACAAGTTAAAAAAAATATTTTGAGCCTAGTTATGAGCTCTATGACACCCTAGGAACTTGTGAAAAATAAAATTAGTAGAAAAGAAAATCCTGAGTGTCGATAGGTTACTATTCACCTCAAAAGACTTCTTGATTTTTCTCTTGAAATACTTCGCCATTCCTAGTGTTTTTACTGTCCATGAACTCATTTTGGGATGCTCTTTGTTCGAGTATAGGCTTGCAGAGTGGGTCCCTACATGGAGGAAGAAAAAGCAAGGAAAGGGAGAGAGGAGAGGTGGTGAATAGTGTGTTATGGTGTGTATGGGAGGAAATAAAACTTTCCCATATATATACTTTTCCATAAATAATTTTTCCTTCCTTCAAAAAATTAGTATAACCGATAGAAATATCAGTTTTCCCCCATTTCTATCCCTAAAATTCTATCAATCTAAGCCATAAATCCTCCTAAAATCTCAAGCCCAAAATATGACAAGAACCCAAAAAATTAATTCATTTTATATCTTAAAAATTCAGTAAAAATAATTCTTGATCTCAAAAATTTTCAATTCCAAAGAGAATGGACTATTCGAAATATTTAAGTATTAGGTCATAACAT
>CANXYI010191290.1:0-10112 GCA_948208565.1 Hura crepitans
ATTCACAGGAACCTCCCAATACCGGATAATAAGGATAGCAGGGATCAGTTCGTAGACCTCCCAATATCCCAAAAATCAACATTAGGCAATTCTGGTGGATAGCAGGGATCAGCCCTGTGGGACCTTTTAATATCCATAGTCAAGCAAATGGGTAGCAAGGATAAGTTCTGTAGACCTCCCAATACCTGAGTGTGAAAGGCCCAAATATCAGGACCTCGGTGGCTGTACCTACCTTTATAGTCACACTAATAAGGCCTAAAAGGACTAATACCTTTAGCGGCTGTAAATCCCTAGTTGACCAGTTAACCTATTTAGTGGGTGTCTAACTATTGGGCCAACTGTATATTAATTAATTTTATTCAATTACAAACCATTTATTTAATTTATTTCTAGGTGATTAATATACAGTTATAAGTCATTTTTATCAGTTTATTTTTCACCAGATAGTTATAGGTCACTTTTGTCAGATAAGCCATTTCTTGGATAGTTATAGGTCATTTTTCATGCCCATTTTAAGTCACTATAATAGGTTATTTTATGTGATCATTTTATGTTCTAGTTATAAGTATCTCTCACATGTCCATTTCCAATGACACAGTTACGGGTCCGTTTAATTTTTAGGATGTAGTTATAGGTTAATTGCCACTATTCATTTAACACTTTCTCATGCCATTTCAAGTCTTAATTCCATGCCATACTAGGCCACATATGATCTCAACTTATTTATCCCAATATGTCAACAATATGGATCATCAATTGTTACCAAAACCAATTTCCTCAAGTGCCCAAACTATGTACCATTCTTTAAGGCATTTTAGGTCACTTCTAGGCCAATTTAAGTCATTTTCTTTCATGCCATTTCCATACCATTTCTTACACCAAATTATTAACACATTTACACTACCTTTATTTGCCATAAATTAAGCCATATTTTTACGTATGTTTACTCATGTTTCATGCCATAAATATGTCTCACACATCTCACACACCACATGATTTACCATTACACATCATGTTCCATGCCATACATACATGCCATGTTGTAACATACCATAGCATACATCTTAACCATTCACACATCATGGTCACACGCATACATGCCCTCACATTTCATTACACATATACATCACATCTATATTTACACCATGTCTCACCATGCAATGCATACTCTCGAACACATCATGATCATGTACATACATATGTATTTCTCACCTAAATCATATACACACCATCATATTCACATGCCAATAACATTATGGCACATTTATACCAATAATTCACACATGCATGCCATAGCTACACCTCTCGGCCATACCATGACCACTAACATGCATGCATTTTTCTCACCAAATTCATATACATACCATCATTTTTACATACAAATAACAAGATGCGATGCTTATATCAATATTCCACACACATACATGATCAAACATACATTTCCATACATCTTTTCATGGCAATTCACATACAATTTCATCATGGCATGCTAGTATTATATCAAATTCACATACCTAATGAAATCTTAAACCCTTTCTCACACTTTGGTAGCTTTAATTCTTTGATTACTTACCAATTGTTCTTACACCTATATAATCACATTTTAACTTAGAAAATTCACCAAAAATCACACAAGGCTCCAATTTGAAATCTAAAAGCATGGTAATTCTTTGAGTAATAGAGACTACCCAAAACTAAAATAAAAAGCAAGAAAAGGCCACTTACACCATACTTGAATTTCTAGGCCACTATATATGTAACTTTAACTTGAGCTAATATTTCTAACTTCTAGGGGTAACTATAGTGTCTAACAATCTTATTGAAATTTTGTTGCATATTTATCATGATTTTTGGTAAGGAAATAGTGGTAAATGATAGTGGCTATGGGGAAAAACCATGGGAGAGGAAAATGGTGGGGGAGGTGAGTGGAGATGGTGGTGACTTTGTATGTGAGTGGTGTACATGTGTAGAGGGGTATTTATAGTGGAGGTAGGTGGCTTGGTTCATAAAACATGCCATCCGAACGACTCAAAAAATTCCATTTTTACTTGTAACTTTGGGCAATTTTAAAAATTCATTTGGACCTCTAAAAATCATTGTGTTTATTCTAAAAATCCTTGATTTGGGCTTATTTAGGGCCTTGTAAAATTTCACAAGAAAATTCCATCGGCAAATCGGTTAACTAATTTCTCAGAAAATCGAGAAACTCTAAAAAAATACCAAACAACCTCAGAAAATTAAAATTCCTTCACTAATGAACTTAGCAGAATTTTTAACCTTTAAAGTATAATATTTTTAGGTCTGTCTAGGTATATCCTAGGTCATTCCCAGTCCAATTCCATTTAAGGCTACGATTCACTAGCTTATGGCCCAAAAGAAATTATTGGTTTTGTTAAATTTTTAAATCAACTTATTTTACCCATTTTCTAGCCCTTCAAAGTTTCATGACTAGTACGCCCCTTTTCAAGCCCTATGAAGGTGTCTCAGCTCCCTAGGAACACTGTTTGATTCTTAAAGGTACTGTTCACAAAGCCCCAATTTACGGGCATTACAGACTCTCTCTAAAATACTAATATCAAAAGAAAGGACAGTCTAAAAGTTTCATATACTTAGTACGAGCATAGGAGCATTACATCATTGTGCTCCGCTCATTAATTTGTAAACTCCCCCCCCCCCCCCAACATCGACAAACTTAGAAACATAAGAATGATTACTAAAGGCTAGATAAAAAAAGTATGAAAGGTAAATAGTGTATAAAAGCATATGATATCAGCCTTCAAATTATTGAGGTATGTCATGTAAGATTGTATCTCATGCTCTCTCCTAGTAATAGAGGAGTTCCACTATTATAGCCATAGAAATTCTATATCTAGAATAAAAGCAGTTGTATGTTAAGGTATTAAACCTCTCTTATAAGCCTAGACTTGTAACAAACAAAAAAAATGAGCTAGTTATCATTATTAAGTAAGAATAAATGAATTAGAAATAAAAGAGAAGTAATCTTACCTCGAGGACCATAACAAAGCCCTTTTGTGTCTTAATAACACCTCTACAATTCTTGTCAAGGCCTACATAGAGCATCCCTAAAGCTGAGGATCCCTAATCCAAAGAAGAAATAACATTAAGTTCTCTGAGGGCTAGCAAAAAAAGGCTCTCAATTATACTCTCCTTATTTGTGAAAGAGTATAGCCTAGTAGGAAAAAGATAAAGCCTCGAGTAATCTAATTAATCTCTACCTCAAAGAGTAGGTCCACTGTTGCTACTTTGGTCTAGTGATCAACTATTGAGGAATAGTAGATCTTGTTGTTCTTTTTTACCTTACGATAGAGCCTGAGAAGGTTGATGATGTAATCCTACTAAATGGTAGGATAAAAGAGGCAGTCATAAAAAAACTATCCTCTATTTGTTACACAAAATACCGGTAGTGGTAGCAAAAATGATGAGACAAATAGTATTGTTGCCAAATAAAATAATGTTTGTATAAGTCAACATGACAATAGGGTATTTTGGCAGTACCATAACTTGATACATATGTACATTATGGGTTAAACTGCGTAAGCTCGTAGTACTAGACAATTGTATGCTTCAATAAGAAATATTATTCTATTATGGGTATAGTCGTGTAAGCCCTATTATCGTACTGTACATTTATGAGCTCATTGTACATTATATGATATTTTATGGGTATGAACGTGTAAGCCCAATTATGGTACCATATAACAAATAAGCTCTGATAAGCATCTCTAACCCGTTATCCAATTTATAAAGTGTTGGAGTACAATGGGCTTGAAATGATAATAAGATATAAATGCGATGAAGCAACAACCACACATGTGATATTTCAATGAAATTGATTACTATTACTTATATGATTTTAATGCCTGCTCTTAAATGACATTTAATACACTAGCCTCCAATAAGGTAAGTGCGGATAAGATAATGCACATAAGAATACTAAGATGAAATTATGGATAAATAGGTATAAAATGAATATGTAACTTTGATTATGTAATCTGGATTGTGTATGTATATAGTGCTATGATGGTAGATTATGTATAATGTGCATGTGTATTACTATGGGTTATACATAGTTGCGTATATACCATTAAGCAAGTTTTGCTTAGTGTATTAGTTGTTTCCATGCATAGGTTAAGGATTTCGGTATTGACAGAGATAGCACTTGCTAGTAGGGTCTGCAACTGTTTTGGAGCATACTTTATCATGTCATTTCATTAACATGTTTTATTGAACTTATTCCTTTTGTTACTTCATTTATTCATAAGGATTTCCAATTTTGAGTTGTAAAGTTTGATTTTACTTTAAATTTTAGATATGTAAACTGCTTACTAGTTTGGCTTGGTTTTAAAAGTCTTCATGGAGTTTTTGATTTACGTTTGGACTTATAATTGAGCTTTTACTTAAATGCATGAAATTGAAGTATGCTTTTAAAGAATAAAGCCATGACATGGATTGACTTATCAGATTGTATATGTTAGATGTATGTTGTGAATGTGGTTTGAGAATAGGTGAATATCTATACATATAATGTGACTGATGCCATAGGCATATAATATGGCACTCCCCTATCTAGTGACTTAGGATATTGGGTGGAGAGGCATCACATAAATAGTAAAATTTGCAAGATTTGACTTAGCCATAACAAGCACGGAGTTTGAAAATTTTAAGTATATAGCATCTCTTAAAAATGTGAAAATAGGAATGCCTAATCCAATTTTAAATAGTGGTTTAACCGTAATTTTCACCATGCCAATATGCACAAATTTAAATTTTTTCTTATGATTTTCAATATTAATAGGACAAAATAATGTAAGAGTTTCATGTGTATGATTTAAAGAAATAGTTCATTCAATTTGTTTAATGAAATAATTAGAAATAAACTCAAAACAACTAATTTTATAAATAGTATTGATATTCTATTTTGGAATACTCTAATTATGTAACTGATTTTCTATGTGAGCTATATTAGAATCCTACAAATCAAACTCTTTTTTAATACTATGATGAGAAAATGAGGAAGAAGAAGGATCTCTAAAAGATCTTACAATAGATTCCATAATTACCAGGATATATTAAAGATGGTATAATAGAGGGACTACCAATAAACCTTTTAGGTTGACCAACACTTAGTTATAGGCAAATAACACCATAACAATCTCAAAGATACATAGTTAGGTTTTATGAAATCTTTCACTCTACTTTTCCCTTCCTGGCTCTAATACCATAATAATGACAGAGTATGATTATTAAGAGTAGTATGATCATTAAGAGCAGTGTTAGCAATGGAGGATTAATACACCAAAATGAAAAAATTAAAAAATATTTTTTAACATTTGATTTTTGATACATATAATCCATTAAAATGGCAAGTTCAGAGTATATGCCAAATATTTTTTTACTTAGGGAAAAATACTTTTTTATTTAAATATCAAAAATAAAAATAAAGAGAAGATAGAATATAGTAAATACCTAAAAATAAACTTTTATTACAAAAGCCTTTTTATAAAAAAGTAGAGAAAACTTAAAGAGAATAAAAGATCTAAAAATTAAGTTTGCTCAACACTAGAGACCTATACACTTTATATAGGCACTAAAAGGGACACAGAATATTACATTGAAAACAGAAACATGAATTATTACATAAGAATTTCTTTTGTCTATTAATGGTACTACACTATAGGGGAGGGGGATTTATTCATTCTTTCTTCCTATATACAAGCCTTAGAGAAGGCTTCGAGGCCCAGCACATAACTACCTTATAGCTATGTCCACTAGGCCATATGATTAGTGGCATAAAATATTACATAAGAAATTGAAAAATTATAAAACATTATATAAAAGCCTTAAAAGACTTTTGTATAAATTTATGTGTTATCAAGATGTCTATGTGTCTAAATGCATGTTCACTTTTGTTGATGCCTATCAAAATTTTTATTTACATGTTTACCCCTTTTTAATGCTTGTCTAGGTGTTCATTTACATGTCTAGAGAAGTATTCTTTGAATATCCATTGATTATCCATTTGTCAACTTAGTTTATAGTCATGTAGATTTAAACTTTTGTTTCGACATATATAAAGTCTATTGTATGATAGTCGTCTTCATTTTTAAGAGTGAATCTAGATGTTAATGCTTCATCATTTTCATCATTTAGAGACTTATCAAAAATGTTTGTTGTAATGCTTGTTTGAATTCCTTTGTAGAGGATGTCCCCTGCAAATATGGCTTGAACATTGCTTTTATTTGTTAAGAAATTTAAATGATAAGTTGAGTCACTTAAGAATCATGGAGATTCACATTTTTGTTTGCTAAAACAACACCTTTGCATGCTTGGTTTTCTTTAAAACTATTCCATCATTTGATACTAAAACATCTAACTAAATGAGTAGAATTAGTTGAATAAGGCTTATCTTTTGGTGCCCAAAAGAAGATTTAGGGATTTCAAAAGTGGTAGTAAATGACAATAATAAATCTTGCGTTTAATTTATCATTTTTTAGAAAATAGTAAATATCGTCATTCAATAAGTTTTGGTAAAATTTCTTTAGTGAGACCAAAGAAATTCCATTAATCACTAAACTAGGCAAGGAATTTTGAAGGACAAGTTTTTATGAATGTGAAGAACTAAGAATGTGACCACAATAATGAGAGAGTAAGATTATCTAGAGCAGTGTTAGCAATAGAGGAGTAATACACCAAAATGCAAAAATTTTAAAAATATTTTCTAACATTTGATTTTTGATGCAGATGATCCATTAGAATGGCAAATGCAGAGTATATGTCGAATATTTTTTTCACTTAGGGAAAAATACTTTTTTATTTAAAGGTCAAAAACAAAAATAAAGAGAAGATAAAATGCAGTAGATACCTATAAATAAACTTTTATTATGAGAGCTTTTTTACAAAAGAGTAGAGAAAACTTAAAGAGAATAAAAGATATAAAAATTAAGTTTGCCCAACACTAGAGACCTATTCACTTTATATAGGCACTAAAAGGGACACACGAAATATTACATTGAAAACAATTTGGTTATTAATGGTACTATACTATAGAGGAGGGGGATTTATTCATTCTTTCTTCCTATATACCAGCCTTAGAGTAGGCTTTAAAAACTAAAACACAGGTGTTTTATAGCTATGTCTATTAGGCCAAATGCCTAATGGCATAAAATATTACATAAGAGCCTTAAAAGCCTTCTGTATAAATTTATGTGTTATCAAGATGTCCATGTGTCTAAATGCATGTACACTTTTGCTGATGCTAGTTGAAATTTTTATTTGCATGTTTACCCCTTTTTAGTGCTTTAGGTGTTCATTTACATATCTAGATAAGTATTCTTTTAAATATCCATTGATTATCCATTTTTCAAGTTAATTGATAGGCATGCATATTTAAACTTTTGTTCCAGCACATATAAAGTCTATTATATGATAGTCGCCTTCATTTTTAGGAGTGAATCTAGACGTAAACACTTCATCATTTTCATCATCTTGAGACATATCAAAAAATGTTTGTTATGATGCTTGTTTGGATTCCTTTTTAGAGGATGCCCCCTGCGAACATGGCTTGAACTTTGCTTTTATCTATTAAGAAATTTAAATGATAAGTTGAAGTCGTTTGAGATGCATAGAGATTCACATTTTTGTTTGCTAAAAATTTTAGAACAATAACTTTGCATGCTTGGTTTTCTTTGACATTATTCCTCATTTGATACTAAAACATCTAACTAGATGCCCAGAATTAAGTAAATGACAATAATTTATCTTGCTTTTAATTTAACATTTTAAAAAAATAGTAAATATCCTTGTTTAATGAGTTTTGGTAAAATTACTTTAGTGAGACCAAAAAAATTCCATTAATCACTAAACTAGGTAGGAAATTTTGAAGGACAAGTTTTTATGAATGTGAAAAGCTAAGAATGTGACCAATTTTGTAGGTAAAATGTATTTTATTAGGCTTTTTGATAATCAAGGTAATTGTAAAGTGTAAAGGGAATTAAAAAGGACTTACTAATGTATAGGGATTGATTCCAATCAGAGATAGTCACTACTTTAAAGATTTTACCTTTAGAGTGGAAGACTCTTGATGGTATTTTCTAATTATAAGTTTGCTCAAGTTCAATAAATTTTGGTATCTACTAGGATAAATTCATAAAAGTATCAATTTTTAAATAGATGATCAAAAATAAAATATGTATGTGGTCTAAAAATAGCTTACATATTTTCTTGATAATTGGAGTTGTTAAAGTCTTCATTAAAAATTTGAGGTTTAGGAAAAGCAACATGTCTTGCATTGAGTTTGTGCAGTACTTAGCATTTTCAAGATTTGATTATGAAGGTGAATCTAAAAATAGTTTAGGGTTAGGTGCCCCAAGATTTTCTATGCATATGTGTATATACATGTATATGTGTGCATATATACATGTGTATATATATATAAGGGCAAATGTGAAAATTTATCCTTGACCTTTAGAAATAGACAACATTTGCTCTCAAGTATTTTTGGTCAGTTTTTGCCCATAAACTTTCAAAATAATAGAAATTACATTTTTTTGGTTAGTTTTTACTCCTAAACTTTCATTATTTTGGGAGCAAAATTTATCTATTTCAAAAATTTGAAGAGCTAAAATTATTTCTTTTGAAAAATATAAGGCTTTTTTTTTACTTTTGAATTTATCATAAGAGCATTTTTAGAGAAAAAAAGGCTAAATGATATCTATTTTGTAAAGTTTAAGAAAATATGGATAATAAGAAAATATGCACAATAAGAAAATATAAATTAAATAAAATAATATGACATTTATGAATTTATTTTCAGTATCATATTTTATTTTAGTTAACATTATTTATGCATAAATCTAGCTAATAGGTCATATTAGATGTATTTGAGTAGAGTCATTTGTAGGTTGGGTTATTATTAGGTCATATTCTTTCAGGGTGTGACACCCCTGACCCGATCCATTTGTCAGACCTGAATAAGAGGCAGCACATAATTGATATTTAAACCACTTATCAAATAACATACTTATAACCCTTATATACTTTAATGAACCTTTTATAAACAATATCTCATAGTATATATAACTTATAAAAATTTGTCCTAACAAAAACCTTTATGATAGATACACTATTGAAATCATCGTGTCAACAATCTGTTACTACAGTGGCTATCCAGGGACACTAACTCAAATGGCAACCTACAAGAAATCACACTTCTATATCATTTAAACAACATATCTCAGCTCCCCGATCCCTCTGATCACTCCAAGCATATCATCAACACATTTGATCACTTCACGAGGAAAAGATATCTCAAGAAATATACAACCTCAACATCATATCCATCATATGAATATATATAACAATCATTCCCATATTTATTAACTATTCATCAATTCCATAAATATATAGTGATCACCAATAACACATGTATCATTCTCAATCTATATAAGAATATATATGTGTATGTGTGTATATGTGTATATGCTCCATTAATACATGATACTTTTATATGCAATCCTTGATATATAAACATATATATACAACCCATAATCCATAACTATATTATTACAAAACTTTCCTTTTTCTTCAAACTACATAATGCACAAAAGTTATCATAATCACTTCTCTCCAAAAACCATAATCTCTGTTGTGTAAAGAGTCCTCTATTCGAGCTATCCAAAAACTTATGCATCACAACTAAATGATGCATTAAGTTTTACAGCTTAGTGGTGTAATTAGTATAATATATATATGTCCACAAGCATTCATGTTTTCATACGTTCATACATTCTTTTTACATTCATACATTCATACATTTGTATCCATTACAATATAAGCATAAGCATTAATAACATAAAGAAACCATATACATGCATATAAGCTCAACATTCATCATTATAAGCATTACTACAATACATACATATGCTTTATCATTCACTCAATTTTTCATCTTGAATGATTTAATGTATTAGACATATGACAACATAAACCATGGTATTGATATTATAACTAAATCATATTCACATATACGAGCTAATAGTTAATATAATATACATCATTACTTCATAAATTTGTTACCTTTTGATTATAGACAT
>CANXYI010191536.1:0-10515 GCA_948208565.1 Hura crepitans
ATAAAGGTAAAGTCTAAGAAAATAAACTAAATATGTGTATGTATATATATATTTCGAACTAACCTTGTAAATAGAGAGAAAATACATTAATCGTAAAATGATATAAACCAAATAATAAAAATCTATTATTTTGAATTACCCCAAGCAAAAATCATTGATAAGTAAGACATAAATAAAATTAATATTCAAAAACTTCAGAATAAATCAATCAATCCAAATAATACATCTCTCAGATCCTTCCTAGGATCTTAGGTTATGTCAGCTTATAGGTATAAGTAAAATACTAGTTTAAGAATAAAAAATGATTATCCAATAACTGTTGATTATTCCCCTAAAATGTGACGTGGGGTGCCTAATACCTTCCCCATGTCAGACAAGTCTCGAACTCAGAATGTGGACCAAACTAAGTAGGTGTCTAACTGCACCATAATCAGTTAGTGGTGACTCCTAAAAAGCAAATATGAGCCTCGTCACGGGTTGGGTTGCGACATTATATATATAGTTTGGCTTGTTTAGTTCAGTTAGGGGTTAGATATTTGTGTCATGGATGATCAAGAGTATCATGGTGGATTGAGTTGTGATGATTAAATATATACATATAGAATTATTCTTATACAAGATACTATTCACTATGGGAATTATATTATCGGTATAGTTGTTATGCTATCGAACTTTCAGCATAATAACCCCTGAATAATTTAACATATTAGGTGGTTTTGTTAAGATATTTTTATAAGGTTTTATGTATATCGTGTATGGAAAAGTTTTTAAGTAAACCAAATGTTAGGAAGAATAGAATATGATTGTGTGCCATCTCTAACTTAGATTCAGCTATCGGATTGGGTGTGGGGTGTCACACAACATGTTAAAGCCAAAATGGCACTGGAGGTTTTGATGGTCATAAGGGGTTGGGTAACAACTTTAGAATGAATAGAGGAAGTGTAGCAGTGGAAGAGCTAACAAAACTATTGAGGTGTTAGCCATTACTACTAGGCATTACTCAAACTTTGATAGGCTTTTATGCTAGTGCTTAAAATATTTCCAAAAAGAAGGGAAGCTTTAACCCTTATCACCTAGACTAGCTAAGAGTCAAGGTCAACCTAGTCATAGGGCTAACTTGTATTGCCACTACCATTAGCATATTGGCTTTGATACAAGTAGCTGCCAAACTTTGTGAGATTGAATTCAAGACCTGATCAATTCTAAGTTAGTCCCTAATCTTGAAAAGAGACAAAAATTTTAAGGTACTTATTCCAATATGTCACCACTAGTGTTTATGAGGAATTTAAGCTTGCCAGAGTGGTATAAGTTGTTGGATTTGTATGGCAATAAATATTTGGCCATTAAAAAGAGGGTAAGAGAAGAAAAGAACTATGAGGTGGTAAATATGATATATATGTGCAATTGACAATGACAATGAGGAAAAGGAAGTTCAAGACTTATGGGCCGACTCAAATAACAAATAGAAGCACAATATAGAAGAAGAAAAAGCTAGTGTTGTAACCTGAAGTAGATGGGTTGTCATAGAGATAAAAAAAAAAGCCTTTTTTGCTTTTCTTGAGGTGGAAAGACAAAATAATATAGTGATGTTATTTTTAAAATACCTCAAGAAGACATTAACTTAGATTTCTAATTAGAATCTTTTGAGGCAGTCCCCCTCGCATCGCTAGAAAATTGTAAAAGCTTTGTGTGCTACCATAATGTCAACCATAATATTTCCATCTTAGCTATTAGATATTGTGAAGGGTGAGAAAAAAGAAATGTTCACTTTTTTTATGCAGATCTCCTAGTGAAAGGGCATTATCACAATTGCCCTCTTTATATTAAGCCATTATGGATGGGAAATATACTGCATGTGTAATGTTAAATGATGGATCCTCTATTAATGTTTATCCTCTCAAGGCCATGGCAATATATGGGATAGAAGATTCAATGATTTATAAATCAACTCACCATAATGGACTACTATAAGTTGGGCAAGCTCATGACAAGGGAATTATTTGGAGTCCTCACTTGGTGCAAACTGAAAATTGATGAACTTGGCATAAGTGTTTTAACCCAAGATAGGGACCAAGCCATTGATCATCAAAGAATTGGATTCGTGGTTGACACTTAATAATTATTATGTCTAGTACTCATTGTACATTCTCCATATTAACTAGTGAAACCATACTTTCTAATACAAAATGCAATTTCCTAAGATCTAAATTCATATTAAGCATATAAACAATATAATTGCAATAAAGTAAACTGTAAATTCATAATGAGACATGATATGGAATTTTGGTCAATGTAACTACATTAATATGTAATATAATTCTCAGGCAATCAAGCCATTATTTATATATAAGTTGGGAAACATGTTTATGATTTAAAAATATGATTTAACTACTTTTATTATGCAAAATTATATGAACAAAGATTGAAAATGAGTTTATTATAAATAATCAAGATATAAAGCTATATTTCATAAAAAAAAGTGATTTTAATGTAATTAAACTTATATGAATGATGAAAACATGGTTTTAGTGATGAATAAAATAAGCTATGGCCCTTAGGACTTTCTGGTAATGAAGTTTCAAGCTCACAGATAATTTGCTATGGAAAAATACCAAATTTATGGAAGATCACCCCACACGAATAGAATGATCTCTCTTAAACTATTTTTAAATTTCCACAGTATTCTGAATGAATCAAAATATTATTTTAGTACCTAAGATCTCAACTAAAGCTTTTAAAAAACTCAAGAAAATACTCAATTTGAGCAATCTTTCCAATTATAAGCAAAATACTAGATGCTAAATATTTGACAATGAAGGGTATTTATAAGTGTTGATTCTAGAGAGTTTTACTTTCTTTTTCCATCTACTTTTGATGTTTAGGTTAGTTAGAATGACTTTACTTTGATTTTATCTAAATTCTAGGATTTTAAGGACTATGTGTTTGAGTTAAAGCATAATTCTATTGTACTTATTAGATTCTAGAAAAAACTATCATGCAACTAATTGAAATAGTTGTGCGATTGAAGAAATTGGTGCGCGGGTGTAGGAATTGTCACACAATGGTTCTCATGCCAAATGAAGATTTTGTTGTTCTTTATGACTTATTAATTAAGTCCACTCACTCTTATTTCTCATTTTATCTCTATTGGGGACTATTTCTAAATCTCATGGACAATCCTTATCCCATGTTGACCTTTTTATTTTGAAGTGACAAAATGACCATTTTACCCCTAAGAAGGATTTTCCACTCTTTTAGTATTCCTTCTCACAAAACATTCATTTACTTGACTTGTGTCTCTTGTTATCATCATTGGGCTTGTGGGGCTCAGAAACCAATGTTTACACCTACGACAACACAAAGAGGCAAGCTTATGGGACTTTTAAAGTCAAAGTCAAGACTAGAGTTATAGTTAATGATGTCGAGTTCAAAATTCTTGACATCCCAACCAAATTTTCTTTGTTATTAGGTAAGCCATGGTTCTATAGGCTTAGAGGGGTTCTATCAATGGTCATTAGATGATTAAGATTCCATATAATAGTGAGATAGTGACTATTAGAGTTACTAGAGAGAATCAGGTCTCAATGCTAGAAATCACTAACCAGCCCTCTAATAGGTTTCATATAATGAGCATATTTTTTAAGGATAATGGTGATGATCCAAAGATTGTGCACATGCTGAAAAAGATAAATTATTTACTAGGTGTTGATTTGTGAAATGATTCACAAGGGTGTCAACCACTATTTAGCTAAAGAGATAAAAAGATTGCAGAGGATTGGGTTATAATAGCAAGTCAAATAGGCTAAAGAAAGTGAAAAAGTCTAAAAGGGTCCCAAGGATAGAAGAGTACCTTGTTCTAGAACCATGGGAAATTAAGTACTATTAAGAGCTAGAACTAACGGTACTCAAAGGAAAAGTGATACCTAGGTTTGGGATCTTTAGTGATTTTATTGATTAGGCAAGTGGTGAGATTAAGTCAGTTTTAGATTTTTGGGATGAGGAAATTTTAGTTAGTTGGAACCAAAGGAAGAGGTTATGACTTCAACCCTACTCGCGACTCATGTGAAGGGGAAAAAAGATTTGTGATGAAGCTATTGACAAGATAGAGCTAGAAACTCAGTGTATCAAATAAGTTGGGACATCTTTTTCTAATGATTATGCCAATGTTATATATGTACCAGAGCTTTTTAAGAATAATGTTCCTATTTATTTAATTTTTTTATGAAATGAATGATTTTGCTTATTTTATTAATGAAATGAATATTGCATCATACCTAATTAATCTTAGCACAATGGAAAATCCCAAAGAGATCTTAATTACATCTAACATGACTTTTGAAGAGAGAATAAAATTTGAGAGAATATTGAAAAAATATGAAAAAGTCTTTGCATAGACTTATAAAGACATGCTTGGGATTGATAGAGAGGTCGTTAAACATACCATTCATTCTTATCCTGAGGTAAAGCCAGTAAGGTAGAAATTAAGATGGATGAGATTGAAGTAGGCTAAAACAATTAAAAAAGAGATGTATAAACAAATAGAAGCCAAGTTTTTGGAAAAGGTAAAGTATTCAACATGGTTAGCCAATATAGTGCCTATTGTTAAGAAAGATGGTAGGATTCATCTATGCATAAATTACAGAGACTTGAATAAAGCCTACTCAAAAGATGACTTTTCTTTGCCCTATATAAATCTCCTAGTGGATAGTGTTGCCATGTGCATGATGTATAGCTTTGTTAATGGTTAAGCTAGGTGTAATTAGATCTCGAATAAGATAGCGAATAAGATTAAAATTCCATTCATTTTTTAATGGAGTTATTTTTTCTATAGGGTTATGCTTTTCGAATTGAAAAATGTTAGCGCTACTTATTAAAGGATAGGTACAAATATACTAGGTGATTTGATTCACAAGGAATTTAAGGTTTATGTGGATGATATGATGATTAAATTTGCTACTAGTGAGGCTTTAGAGAAATTTTTCTAGAGAATAATAAGTATAATCTTTGCCTAAACAATAAAAAGTGTGTCTTTGGAATAACATTGGGAAAACTTCTAGGTTATATAGTAAGCCAAAGAGGAATTGAAGTGGACATTAACAAAGCCAAGGTGATTAAAGAAATACCAATGTTAAAGAAAGAGAAAGAGATAAGAGATTTTTTAGGTAGAATTCAATACATTAGCCGATTCATTGTAAAGCTCACCACTATATGTGAGCCAATTTTCAAGCTTTTAAGTAAATACCAACTACTTAAATGGAATGATGATTGTTAAAAAGCCTTTAACACCATCAGAGAATATTTGGCTAACTCACCTATTCTCCAACCACTGAGGCTAGGGAAGCCTCTGATCCAATACTTGTCTATATAAGAGAATTCAGTGAGAGCATTGATCACACAAGAAGATGAATTTGGAGTAGAATATGCCATTTATTACTTAATCAAGAAGTTTTTCATATATGAGGTAATATATGTGGAGCTGGAGAAAATATGCCTAGTTGTAGTTTACGCTTCAAAAAAACTTAAGCATTACTTTCAATTCTATATTGTTCAAGAAATAGACAAGCATAATCTATTGAGACACTTACATGTATCGCCTTCTCTATTGGGACAATGGGTAAATGGCTCATGTTGCTATAGGAATTTGACATCTAGCACATAACAAGGAAAACAACTAAGGGCTGAGCAGTAGCTAAATTCCTAGTTAATCATCCAAATGATGGGGATCAGATGGAATATGAGTTTCTTGATAAGGATTTAGCCTTAGGGATGGAATGTTCTTTAATGGTGTTACTAATAGCAAAAGAGGTAGTGCAGGTGTGATCTTAATAGCACCAAATGGTGAGAAGGTTCCATTAGCTAAGAAGTTAAGATATAAGGCAACAAATAACATTTCAGAGTATGAAGCATATACTTATAGGTTAGAGGTAATTTTAGCTTTAGGTATTAAAACAGTAAAGGTGGTTAGTGATTCATCTTTGGTGATATACCATGTCATTGGGGAATGGTACATTCAAGAGGAAAAGTTAATGCCTTATATGGAATACTTAAAGTCTTTTAGTCAATTATTTGATGTTTGCACTTTTTAACATATTCCAATGGATAAAAATTGGTTGGTTAATGCTCTAGCTACACTAGTTTCTATATGGGACAAACTAAAAGAAGTGACCATGAAACTCGTCATTATCACTAATTCAGATAAGCCTTGTTTCAAAATAAAAGAAGTGATGGAGTTGGAAGCAAATGATAGGAAACCATGGTTTATGACATCAAAACATATTTAGAGATGGCATAGTTCCTAGACGAAGCCACTAACAAAGACAAGAGATTATTGTGAAGCTTTCTACTTAGTTTCTCATTATAAATGGTACCTAGTATAAAAGGCAAGTTGATGGCATTCAACTCTGTTGCTTGGATGAAAAGGAAGCTAATAAAATCATGGAGGAAGTGTATTCAAAGTCATAGCATATATATGTGTGTGTGTGTGTGTGTGTGTGTGTGAATAGTTTGACTTTAGCTAGGAAAATAACTCGTTAAAGGTTCTTTTGGCTTACAATGGATCATGACTATTCTAAGTGTATAAGGAAGTGCTAGAAGTGCCAGATGTTTAGGGATATGAGTCAATGTCAAAATTGCATAATCCTTCATCTTATTGGCCATTCACTACTTGTGGATAGATATAATTAAGGAGATGCATCTGATAGCTTTAAATGGGCATAGATTTGTTGTTGTAGCCATTGATTATTTTTCTAAATAGGTCAAAGCCAAATCTTTTAAGAAGTTGTGGGTAAGGGAAATGACTAAGTTTATTGAGCAAAATGTGATATACAAATATAAGGTCCAACATTATGTAGTTTCAGATAATGGGATCTAATTTCAGGTTAAGACTAAGAAGCTCTTATATAAATGTCAGATTTAGCATCACAAATCATCCCCCTATAGACCACAAGCTAATGGAGCGGTTGAGGTAGCAAATAAAAATATCAAAAGAATTTTGGCCAAAATAGTTGAAACCTATTGAGATTAGGCCGACAAGCTTCCATATGCACTCTAGGGATAAGATAAGGGTTTGGACTTTAACATAGGCCACTCCCTTTTTCTCTCATATATGAGACAAACACAGTGCTTCTGATAAAAATTGAACTGCAATCTTTACGGGTGGTTTTGGAAGCCAACTTTCTCATAGCACAATAGGCTGAGCATAGGCTGTAACAATTAAACTTGTTAGATGAGCAAAGAATAAGAGCCAATTATGGTAACTAGCTAGGTTTACCAAAAGTATATGGCAAGGGCATTTGGCAATAAGGTCAAAGGTCATAAGTTGAAAGTATAAGACTTGGTTTATAAGCAAATGAAATTAGGAATAGTAGATTCAAGAAAAAAGTTTTAGCCAAATTAAAAAGGACCATTTGTCCTCAAGTAACTCCTACCAAAAGATGTACTATGGATTATGATGGGAATAAATTTAAAGAACCAGTTAATGTTGATAGATTGAAAATTTTATATGGGTAAAGGGAAAAAAAACCCTTTGAGTCGAAAATCAAAAAATGATAGCCTTGTTAAAAATGGGTACCTTGATAAGGCAAAAAAAAAAAAAGGTGTCCTATGTAACAGCTAGGGGGCTAAAAGAAAATAGCCAATCAATAAAACCCATGAGGGCTGATTGCCGATAGGAGTTAGATGTACCAAAGACTTCACTTGATTAAATAGGGAACCTATATTTTTTTCATTAATGTCTATGTTGTGATAATATTAAAATGATGCAAATAGATAGGACCATATTAATAAGCTAGATTAAGCATTTTATATATTAAATTATTTTGTAAGGTTCTTGGCATTAATGCCTATACATGTTGAAAAAGTCAATAAAGCTTAGTCTTATTTAAATCTTTTGCCTTTTGTTACTACTACAATTATTTTGCATCTATAACCATTAAGATCTATTATCTATAAAGGTTTAGTCACCCACTCCTTATACTCGATATAAGTCTAAAAGTTGCAAGAAGATACAGTCGAGATGTTCACCTTAATAGGCAATTGTTTCCATAGTTCATGATAGCATAAAGCAAATATTATGGTTAGTTCTCCTT
The DNA here is from genome assembly GCA_948208565.1 of Hura crepitans. Classification (NCBI taxonomy): domain Eukaryota; kingdom Viridiplantae; phylum Streptophyta; class Magnoliopsida; order Malpighiales; family Euphorbiaceae; genus Hura; species Hura crepitans. Next base: position 8,088 of record CANXYI010191536.1, read on the forward strand.
CTTTGAATGACAATAGATCCCTAAAAATGCCTTTTAAAGTCCTTAACAATGCCTTGTACTTCTCTAAATTGCCTAGCACAATGATTTGGGATGTAAAAATTGACCCTATATGGTCTAATCAAAGTAATGAAACTGGATCTACCATTATAAATTACAGGAGACATTATCAACTATGGGCATCTCAAACAAATATTCTCATTAATTGTGGCTTTCAACTAGGTAGCCCACTACTCCATGTTAAGAAATAGGTATAGCACTGAGTGAGACAATAATTTCTTCAAACTATAGGAAGGGATGACATAGTGTGTTGGTTCAGCAAGTAAATTTAGCTTCTCTTACAAATAGACCCAGTAAAAAAAGCTGTTAGGAATTAAACCCAAGAAATGGGCTTCCTAAGCAAACTTTAGGCTTAAGTAACGTGAAAACTAAAAAAGGCAGTCCACTCTGAAAAAAGATATAGCACGAAAACCAGTAAAAGGCATGCTACTATCGTAGATAATTGGATACTTAAAGTAGTAGAGGGCTCTTATGAAAGGTTTTTGTAGTACCGAATTATATAGCATCTTATCCTATGATGGTATCAGCAAGTGTAAATTGAAAAATATTCAAGCCATTTCATATACTATCCACAATGTGAAATAGCTGGCAATCACCAAAATCAACATAAGAAGTCACAGTGAGATATTTGGCAAAGAAGATGAATAAAAGGGCATAAGCACACAGTGAAAGGATGTCTATATGACCATAAAAAATGCCAATAGAGAGTCTAATTCCATGAAGTCTTTCTTTAGTACCCATCTCACAATTAGAGGAGGGTGAATACCCAAAGCTTACACCACCTCTCAAGGATAGTTGAAAACAAAGTTAGGGTAGCAAGTTAGAGTTTTAGGAGAATATGAAACACCTAAAATAGCAATAAACTCTTCAAACAAAGGGTATAACTCTTAGTGAGAAAATCAAAAGATGTTGAACCATAAGTCCCAAAATCGAATAGCAGCATGCAAAAAGGACAAATCCAACTTGATACAATAATGAAATTTTAGCCCACTGAGTAAAGCTAAGATGAGATTTTCCCAAGTTGATAAAAAATTAAGAATTTTATGTAGTTTAGTCATAAATTCCTCACTTATTTGTAGTTGAATAAAGATCCAAAATACTTTACTAGCATGGAAATTTATGTGCATTCCCATAAATAGGCACATATATATAGTTCAAGAGAGAAAACAACCATTTTTATCTCATCAAAAATGGAAATTTTTATCTCTAATGTCAAAATGGATATTTTGCCCTAAGACAAAATGGTCATGTTTATCAAAACAATGATTTTATCTACGTTAAAAAGGTCATTTTGCCCATTCATTATGGAAACGGCCATTTTTCTTCCTTATATGTCACTTTCACTATCATTTCCTCTTTTTAGAATTATATATTATGATAAAAATGCCTCTATAAAGATAATAGAGTAGACTTAGACACTAGCCTATTCTTGAGTATGTCTCCCCACTAGATTGGCTAACCCCATGAAAGGCAGGGCGCTTTAAACAATTATCCATTATTGGTTAGATAGGTAGCCATTATCTCTGTACATGGTTTTTATGAGATTTAGGTTTATTGGCACACTTGGATGAGCTCTTAGCATAGACTATATGACATAGTTTTTACATGCTATGCTACTACACATACCACAATATTAATTTTAAGTTCCATAGTATGTTGGAGTATAGGCAGTCTTATCATTTTAATCCTAAGACCATCAAATTTAGAGTGCATAGGGTCTATTATGAGATATCCTTTATGTAGTTTATTGAGCTACCATATATCCTAGCTAATGAAGCCATGGAGTTTCCAAATAGCCTAAACAAGCTATGGATTATAGTTAGTCAACTTGGTACTTTCTATCAGGCTAGTAAAACCAAAGCCACTTCAATTTGAGATCTTTTACATTAATACCTGCATTGGGTCTCTACAGTTTCATACCTTAACTAGGTTGGTAGCATGGTGTAGGTCAATAAGACCAAGTTGTACTTATTATGGGCTATAGATTAGGGGGTGTAGGTCAATCCAGCTATAACTATCTTGGAGCACAAGGCTAGCTGTAGCCTTGGCAAGGAGATTATGGTGGGATGAGCCATTACAACACTCCTAGTTTGCCTCAGCATGGTAAAGTAGAACTTAGGCCAACTGTTGGAGCAATAATTCTTCGCTAACTAAGACACGGTCATCGCTATACAACTAGTATAGGAGGATCTTCAATCCTAACCTAAATATTATTTAATGATAGAAGGTTAACTTGTTACTGCTCATCAAGGACAGCTATAGAAGAAAGGGACAAGATGAATGCAAAGTTTGCAGCGATGCTTAAGGAATTGTTGGTTGACTCCGTATTACATATAGGGCCTATGAGTCCACTAATGTTCTTCGCTCGACA
>CANXYI010191564.1:0-14483 GCA_948208565.1 Hura crepitans
GAGGCCTCATATGGATCCATTTTTGAACTAAATTGGTCACTGCTATCATAGGCAATATTTGCCAAGAATATATGCACATATATCTCAGTTAACCATAAGCTTACTAATACCATCTCACAACATATTATCAGATATCTGTATAACCCTATCTGACTATCCATCAGATTGAGGATAATAAACTAGATTTTAAGCTAGTCTAGTGCCTAAAGCTACTTGCAACTTTTTCCAAAATCTAAAAGTAAAACAAAGATCTCTATCCAAATGATAGTCACTAGCACATCATGAAATCTGATGGTCTCATCACATATAGTCTAGCCAACCTTTTTAAGGAGTAACCCATCCTAACTCGATAACTTGAACTGTCTTGACCATTTATCAACAATTATCCATGCATCATTGCATTTACCTTTGGTCAATAGTAAACCCATCACATAACTCAGCATTAACTTTTCTCATTTCCACTCTGACATAATTGTAGGATACAAAAATTTAGAAGGAACTTGATGCTTAGCTTCTACTTACTAGTATGACAAATACTGGGTATTATATTTTACCACATCTCCTTCCATACCAAACCATCAATTAATAAAATTTTCATGGTCAAAATTTTTTTCCTTCCCAAAATGCATGAAATGAGGAGCCTCATGTATTTCCTTAAACATCTGTACCCCAGATCCTATGTATAAGATATGCATAATTTGTTCTGATGATTCAACTACTCATTTACTATTAACTCAGACCCCATAGTCTTCCCTTCTTTAGCTTTGCTAATTATCTGAACCATCTGCTCATCTCTTCAACTACTCACTCACTGTCAACTCAGACCTCGTGGTCTTCCCTTCTTTAGCTTTGCTAATTATTTGAACCATCTACTCATCTCTCATCCGATTCTCTTTGATCTACTGTCTAAAACCTTATTTCATATGCAATTCAACCACTACTGCCTCTTCTAAAGTGATTTGCAACCTAATATTCATAGTTTTCAAAGTCACTATAGATTTCCTATGCTTAATGTCTGCTATCACATTAGCTTTCATTGGTAAGTAGTCAATCAAGCAATTATAATCCTAAATCAACTTTATCTAGCTTCTCCATCTCAGGTCCCTTCTCTTGATTAAAAGAATGCTTTAAGCTTTTATGATATGTGTATATTCAGCATTCCTCTTAATACTGATAATGCCATCGTATGGTTTAAAACAACCATAATAACAACTAGCCCTAAACTAGGGGAGGATAATCCCTCTCCCATAGCTTCAACTATCTTGAAGCACAAGCCCTACCTTTTCATCCAACATTCATACCTAACAAGTCATTTAGTGAGGCATCACTACACATAGTAGAGTCCTTACCTTGTTCAAGCTGAATCAAGATAGGAGCCTCTATCAACATCTATTTTAGCTTAGTAAGAACTAGCTTGATATTAATCATCCCATACAATTTGTACATTCTTTCTTATGAGTCTAGTCAAAGGAGTGATAGTAATGGAAGTCCTCTTACCCATCCATTGTAATCTCAAATAAGCCTAGAGAATTTCTCATCTTAGTTACATTCCTAAAGGATTTTCATTCCAACATTACCTTACCCCTACTGAGGCTAATTTTGACTATTTCTATTGAAAAAAACTTCATCCACCTAATTCACAATTATTGAGTTTAGCACACAAACATCTCTTTTTTAGGGTCTGTATCACAACCTTTAGGTGTGGTTTATACACTTTCTAATTTCTAGAGTACACCATAATATCATCTAGGAACACTATTACCACTGGTCTATATAAGATTAAAAACTTTGCCCATTAAGATCCATGAAAACTATTGAGGCATCGGTGAGCCCTAATGACATCACCAAAACATAGAATGCCATCACTAGGTCATAAATGCAATCTTAGTAACACCAGCTTCCCTAAATCCTCAATTGATAGTATCATAATCTTATATCAATTTCAAAGGAATGAAGACCAGCCCCTTTTAATTGATCAAAAGATCATCCACTCGAATAGGGGATACTAGTCCTACATAATCACTTTGTTCAAGTGCCTTTAAGGTAATGCATAACCCAAGCGACTTGTCATTCTTTCTTATAGATAGCTTAGACACTTACTAAGGAATTATACTGGGTCTATTAAAACCCTTATCACTTAGCTCTTGTAGCTATATACTCGGTACTTTTACTTCAATAATGCCATCCTATAAAGAACAATAAGCAATGGAGTAATACTAGGATACACCTTCACTTCAGAATCCAGTTCTCTCTAAGATGATAACCCCGGTGGCTCAATAAAGGTACATCAAAGAACTAAGCTTTAACTAAAATATATGCTAAATTAGAACTAAATCATTCTAATCAATACCATAGGCCAAACATGCCCCACTCCTTCTGAAGTAGTTATTATATCTTAACAACAAAGATAAGATTGTCCAAAGGATTTCTCTCACTATCCATTATCTCTATCAATCACCGTACAGTCTAGAGGATTAACTTCCTATGGTTACACTCAGCCATAGCCTGATACTTAATAAGCTAATCCATTCTAAGACTACCTCAATTTATTGAAATACAATTCAATCAAATTAACAACAATCTATACCCCTAAATCACCTAAGGGCATCTTCTATACACCCCGCTCACAATCACACATTGCCCCATAAGGTTGTTAACTCCAATGTTTGCATCAACTTGCTTAAGCCCTATCTGCCTATTCTGTGCTGGTGCAGTAGATGTACATGAAAGCATTAAATCAGTTTAATGAGTTCAATATAATCCTAGGTATAGATTGGCTATCTAAAAATTAAGTTGTGGTAGTTTGTAATTAGAAGTGGCTTACACTTAAGATAACTAATGGAAATGAAATAACAATAGTTGGGGAACATAATTCTTTGCCTTATGTCATTCAGCAGTGATAGCAAAGTGATTGATTTGAAAAGGGTGTGAAGCATATTTTATTGATGTAGTTGACACTAATAAGGTAAAATCAAGCCTCAGCCATATACCAATGGTACTAGAGTTCCTCTATGTATTTCTAGATAAATTACTAGGGTTACCACTAAAGTGGGGGCTTGACTTTAAAATTGATATGTACCTTAATACTACATTTGTTTCCATCACCCCACACCATATGGCACCTGCAGAATTAAAAGAACTAAAAGTATAATTGCAAGAATTGCTAGATAAAGGCTCTATTAGATCGAGTACTTCATAATGGGGAGCACTGATACTATTTGTGAAGAAGAAGGATATGTTACTATGATTATGAATTAATTATAGATAATTGAATAAGGTGACTATTAAAAATAAATACCCATTACCAAGGATTAATGATCTCTTTTATCAATTGAGAGGTGCCAGTGTATTCTCAAAGATTGACTTGAGATTAGGGTATCACCAGCTAAAAATTAAAGAGTTTGATATCTCAAAGAAAGCTTTCATAATAGATATAGACATTATGAATTCCTGGTGATGCCATTCAAGCTTACTAATACTCCTACAACATTTATGAATTTGATGAACTAAATCTTCTAGCCTTATCTAAACAAATTTGTCATGGTTTTTATTGATGATATCCCGATATGCTCTAAATGCAACACCCTGACCAGAATATGGCTAGTATTTCTAGAAGAGGGCTATGAATTGCTATGCCTATCACACCCATGCACCGAGGCTTCAAGAATAGTGCTTGAGACCCAAAAGGGCAGTTGACGTGTTGGGTCTCTAGCATAAAGCTTGAGGCAGGGTACACTTCCCAATAAACTTCGAAGGCTTGAAAAAGGGTGAAAATGACCTCAATAAAAATTTTAGCAAAACCAATAAATTAATTTAGGCAGTACGTTAGCAGGTCATGGGCTCGGATTGAGTCAGGCTAAGAATGACTCGAGATGTGCCAGACAGACTCAAAAATAGTGGACCTTAGAGCTCAAAAATTGCACCAAGTCTAATGGTGAAAGAATTTTTAGAATCGGAGGTTGTATACAAATTCTCATAATTTTTATGGTTGGCACATAAATCGAGATAATGTGAAAACTATTCTATCAATGGAATTGGGCCATGAAAATTTACGAGCTTGCAATTGGGATTAAATAAGGAATTTTAAAACAAACGATGTAATTTTTTGATGTCATTTAGGATTTTTCAGGATTTCAGTAGAACCGTGATTTTCCTAAAATTTCACTAGCCTAGTTCCCAAAGGAATTTGGCCATGAATTTTTTCATACCTCTAATTGAATGTATTTTAGGATTTTAGAAATAAATGCAATAATTTTTTAGGTCCAAGTGGCCGTATAAAAATTCTCAAAGTTTTATCGCAAATCAAATGGCTACGAAATGCTCAATTTTTAATTAGGGTACTTCCAATGGAATTTTACCATGAAATTTTAAAGGCATGAAATTGGCATCAAATGATGATTTTAGGAATAAATAGTGTATTTTTTTGATAACCGTGTGATTTTTTAAAAATCTCCGAAGTTGATAGCCCCTATTGTTAGGAACTCGAATTTCGAGGTGCTCGGGAACCCTGTAACATGAACGGAGGCATTACCAACACTCTTTAGCTACTGAGCCACGTGGCCACATTCTTTGGCAGCCATTTAGCCACTTCACAGCAAAATAATTTTTATTTCCCTCTTTTCTCTTTCCTCACCTTTTTCTTCTTCAGAAAATGGGCTAGCCACATTTTTCATTTTTCTTCTCCCTTATTCATGGCTATATCTACCTTATAAGTCCCTTAAATGGCCACTAAAAAGTGGTAATTCCAATAAGAAGTCCAGCTTGGAAGGGTAAGGAGACCATGAGATGCTACAAGGTGAAGTCAAGAATGAAGAAGGAAGCTTATAGGCAGCTTGATATTTAATCATTAGAGTGAGTTAATCTCCTCTAGTTTCAATTTGATTTCTAGAAATTTTCCTTCCCCCAAGACTACCTATGTATTCAAGATTTTTAAGTGGCAATTTTATGTGTGTTGGTGGTCTTTAAGGTTGGAAATACAAAGGGTAGCCAAAGGGGAGACTTTATCAAAGGCATGGTGATGAATTAAGGAAGGAAGGCTGCTAAAACTTTTAACAAGTAAGTGAATTTAATTAATTCATGGCATGCCTTACCCTCCTCTTTGAGTATTTTATAATCAAATTCTTAGTGTAATAGGGATAGTTATGAGGCAAATTTGGTTGAAGTTCTAATAATGGTTACTTATGTGGGATTGGATTGAATTATATTTAGGTTGTTTACATGAGCATGGGTGAGGCTGTTTGTGTGCATGTGTTGGTGTTAGGCTAGTAAAATGGCATAGGGTACTGGGGGCCTTTACTAGTTATAGTATGGTGTAGGTGGTGATATTTATGTGATAATTATACATAGGGGCAAAAAGAGGAAAAGAAACTTGCACATATTATATAGGTTTCATTAGAAACTGAGATATGGGCGAGGGAGCTATAAAATGAAGGGAATGCTCTATGTTAGATGATTAAATTCAAGGGGACAATAGGGACTAATGGGTCATGGTTAAGGCTAAAATAATTAGGTGTAAAGGGGTGATGGTGTGAGTTGCATGAGGGAGCATAGATACATGCTCACAAAATCAATGTAGGGTGCATTACAAAGGTGGCGTGGGAGATAGAGTGTAGTAGTGTGTTAGAATTATGCCAAGCTAATAGGCCATGAAGGAAATCTAAATTGTGATATTTCATATCAAGGGAATAATAATAATAATAATAATAATAATAATAATAATAATAATAAATCATGGCTATTTTCCTTAGGTCCCCTTATATAGGTTGGAATAGTAGGTGTATAAGATATATACATATATTTTGGTGATGTATCTTGGTGCTGAAGAGGGGATAAAAATAAGCTTGTGACTTTAACCATTTCAGGTTGAAGACAATGCATGAACTAGTTAAGATAAGTGCATTTAATATAGTGAATGTATATGAATTGAATTAACAATAGAGTTACTTGTGAAGGAGCAATTGAATTAACATATAGTGAATGTACATGAATTGAATTAATAAAAGATAGGTTAGGGCTCCATAGTGTATTTTGAAGGTGAGAGTTATGTGAAGTGTAATGGCACTTTGGTATGGTGTGGTAAAGGTAGCTAGACGATAGTGTCATGAAATTACATAGGTACATCATGTGTAATTAATGAAAATACATATAGTGTATATTAATATTAGTGCATAGGAACAATGTCATTAAAAGAGTTTAATTATATATTGTGAGGGTTATACATAATCTACTTATAAGAACAATGAAGTTAAAATGATAGAAATCATATTTCATTAAAGTAACTAAGTGACATAAGCATGGAAGTAAAATGACATAATATTTTAAGTATGAAATGTTGATAATATATATGTAACATTAATAAACCTTATATAAGGTATATATTTAATGAAGTATAGAAAAATAAAAATGCTTTGGCTTAAATTACTTGATAAAATTGAGTTTAATATAGCTATTTAAAACAGCATGAGATGAACTTAAGGATTGTGTTTTTAATGAATAAATAAAAGCTTAAAGAAAGAACTTGAAAATTTGCTTTTATTGAGACACAACATAAACTAAGATAGAGTTGAAATGGCATAAAATATGACCTAAATTCGTGCCTAAAATTAAATCAAGCTAAAATATAGTTTGAATTTACTAGAGTTTAAGGGATCACATAATCCTATGAAAAATCTAAAGTGCAAGGAAACTTAATTAAAAAGCTAAAGACTTTGTACCTTTCCATTAATCAAATTTGAAATTTTTCTGACCATTCAGAAATATAAATAAATTTGGCTTCGGGCCTATGACAATATGAAATTGATATATTTGAGCCTATAAGGGCTAATTGTTGATGTCACATAAGGCATGACAATATGCCTAGAATGTAATGGCTTTAGGCCTATGAACATGATAGGGACATTAACGGCTACGGGCCTATGATAGTGATAAGTACCCAAGACGTGACTTATAATTGTCCTAAGAAAAGGACTATTCCAAACTTAATCAAAACATTGCTAATAAAGTCGATGCATAAGAAGTTAGGATATTAAGTAAATAGCCTCAAAAATATTTATGAATTAAATTTAAGTTAGGATTATAAAAATAGACTTAAAATTGTCTGGCAGGACCCAAAATATGACCTATAACTATCCAAGTCAATTTTCAACTGTTAAAGTAAATTTGTATCTAACTGTCAACCACTTTTAGACATTGTTAAAAGATTATGAGTAAAGGAATAAACATGAAATGAGGTTAAATGGCCCATTAGTTAGACACCTACTAGATGGGTTAATTGGTCAACTTAAGGTTTTGCAGCTGTTAGTTTATTTAGTGGCTGAAGAGGTCTACGAACTGATCTCCATTATGTCACCTTGTTATTGAGGTTATTTATTGGTGGTTGGAGAGGTCTACTGACTAATCTCCATTATGTCACCCAATTATGCATAATTATTTGTGGCTAGGTAGGCCCACGGGTTAATCTCTATTATGCCACATAGTACTTGTGTCTAGGGAGGCTACGGTTGATCTCCATTATGGCACTTAGGCCGGTGCAGTGACATAGGTCCAAAATAGGGACCACTGCACTAGTTATTCCCTTTAAATCCAATGTATTAAAGTGTAGTATACGTAGTTGGTTCTAATTCTAAACTTAAATATTATTACTTTTAATTGATTAACTAGTTGAACGAATATGATGTTCGCAATATAAGTAAAGGAAAATTAAGGGAGCAAAAGGAAATAATTAACTAAGATTAATATACAGACATACAGATGAGTGTCTGGGAATTACATTAGGAGAAAAGTATATAATGTACATAATTTTATTAGAGGCTGTGTCCCTATTAATCTTAATATAAGGGTTAAATAGCTATATAAATCTCTTAATAAAGTAAGTGCAGTGTCTTGGAGGTAATTAAATTGCTAAAAGGTTATAATAATATATAATTAAATGCAAAGGAAGATATATTACTATTTGACCTTCATATGTATAAACTTGTAATATGTATATATTAAATTAGTCATGTGTAATAGGTGAGACATACTTTTAATTGATTAAATTCACCACTGAGTTTCATACTTAGCATACCAATGTTTTGGTGTGTAGGTAAATAAGAACAACAAGATAGCCTCGAGATGGGTGCAGTGTAGCAGTAGAATCAGCAAGGGTGATAATTTTTATTCAACTTATTATGTGTGGTGGCACTCATTTAATAGCTATAGGTTATGTGTCTAACATGCTTAGAAGCTACTGTGATTTTGTAATCTATTTTAATTGAAAATTTGTATGAACTACCTTACATAAATGAATGAAAACCTATGTAATTAGTTGACTTAAATTTTATATTGAACTGAATGTGGGGCTTGAGGCCCATGAGATGTTGATATATGAAGGATCAATAAAATGGGTGTCAAGATTGGAAGTGCGCTTATTATTAGGATTCTTTAGGGATTTGATAAGGGTGTTACATTTAGTGGTATCAGAGTATAAGTTACGTGTTCCTAGGAATATTACATAAGTGCCTCTATCTAGGATTGATTCTTATTAAACTACTACACTATAACGAGGCTGATAAATGACTAATTTATTTGTGACAATTACACTAAGTGGGTAAACCCAACTGGAACAAAGGAAGTTAATAATAAGTCATACCCTATTGCTAATCAAAGGACTGATAAGTTAGATGTTGTTATATGCTAACCACCCATTCAAGCCCAGTCATAATAATTTAGTTAAATATTACTGGTATTATTACTACAAGTTAGGGAATTGTTAAGACGGGAAATAGAATTATGGTAGATGTTTGTGTATTAGGGAAGGAAGTACAAATAACTAATAAATCCTCCCTATAGACAAAGCAATATATATTAGGTCAGCCTAATTTAGCCCAATATTAGGAGAGATACCATAATTTGGGCATCAAAACATATATCTACTCCCATTGTCTTTCTATATTACAGTGGCATTACTGGATGAAGTGTTGGAATAGGCTAAGGAGAAATCCATTTAACAATAGCATCTTAACTAGATTTGAGGTAGAATTGGAATTCAATAGGTAAAGAGTTGTTGAAACATATCAAGGAAAAGATGCTTCAAAAGTTAGTACTAGAATGTCATGCTTAACTGATGTGGCAATTTGGTAAAAATAGATTGGAGATGGTACATACCTCTATGCTTGTATAATATTAATCCATTATAAGAACTTGAAACCTAAATGTGCAAAGCTAACAATGGGAAATTAAGAATGATACTATTTCAACTGTGGTCATATACGGAAAGTGTATGTACATTTCCAATTACTGAGTTATACACAGCAAAATTACTAGCCTTATTGGGAATTACTAAACCTAGCTATACATATATGCACTTTAAAGAATATTAGAGAACATTCATACTGTATAGTTAGGAAGTTGAATAAGAGACATCTAAAATATTTAGTAAGATTAGTATAAATGAATGCAACAATAGAGAGGTAAATGAGTAAAACTCAATACGGATAAATGAGGAAAAAAATAATAAATAAATGAGTGAAATTAATTTGATTATTACCAAGATCCCTACAGGTAAAGGCTATTTCCTGTTCTTTGGCTGCATTCATTACAGGGCCTGAGCATTGCATTTTGACATGGATTGCATATTGGCATAATATTTCTTCAATCTAGCATATGCATCACATGATTGTACATGGCATATTGATAGCCTAGCTGTGAGGGGACTTAGCAGGAGTCAATTATAAAACCACAAGTAAATAAGGAAGTAAATCCTAAGAGAAAGGGAAAAAGAATAAATAAATTAATCTAATATAATAAAATATCATGGAAAATATATATATTTACCATTTTACCCTTAAGAAGGGAATGTCGTAAAAATTCACCTAAATAGTGATGAGTACCTAAAGTATTATAATGGATTGTGAGCACTTGGTAGAAAGGGCTCAAGATAGTGACTATAAAAGAGACATCAGCAACTCCTTATACTAGGCATCCAAGTAATGTAAAGAAATACTTAGGTTTGAAGCCACACTATTAGTGGCAGATATAAGACAAAGTAATCAAAGTGTATATATATGTACAACTAAATATCAAATTTGTTAACAAGTCAGAGTATCAAATTCTTTCTAAATTGTTGTGTTCTATATATAATAAGAGATAGATGCAAGAAGGCTTAATACGAGAATATACAAGGTGAATGAAATGGCATGTTATATCATAAGTAAATAGAGTTAACAATATTTTGCTAAAAAAGCAATATGCATATATAAGGAAGAAGTAGAATGACAATTTTAGTGCAATTTGTCTATGATTTAAAACTAATAATATGTTGCTAGATGATCGTAAGCATACTGAGTTATGACATAGTGATTTGCTTTCAAAATAGTAAGTTATAAGACACTTCTAAGACATAAGGATTACGTAAAGACATAAGAATTAAATAGAAGCTCGATGTGGTTTGTAGAACTAAACTGAGCAATTTCCAGGATAAAATTTTCTAAGAGGGGAAGATTTGTAATGCTTGTGCACCAAGGCTTCTAGAACAATGCCTAAGACCTAAAAAGGGCACCTAATATGCTGGGTCACTAGAATAAAGCCCGAGGTAGGGTACACTTCCCAATAAACTTTAAAGGCTTGAAAAAGGGTGAAAATGACCTCAATAAAAATTTTAACAGAACTATTAAATTAATTTAAGCCTTACGCTAGCAAGTCATGGCTTGGATCGAGTCAGGTCAAGAATGACCTGAGATGTGTGTGGATAGACCCTAAAATGGTGGACCCTAGAGCTCAAAAATTGCACTGAATCCAATGGTGAAAGAATTTTTGGAATTGGAGGTCGTTTGCAAATTCTCATAATTTTTTAGATTGGCATACAAATCGAGATAGCCTTAAAACTGTCTTATTGAAGGAATTGGGCCACAAAAATTTATGAGTATGTAATTAAGATTAAATAAGGAATTTTAAAACAAACGGTGTAATTTTTTGACATCATTTGGGATTTTTCAGGATTTTAGAAATAAACATGATAATTTTTGGAGGTCCAAGTGTCTGTATAAAAATTCCCGAAGTTCTATCACAAATCAAATTGTCGTGAAACGCTCAATTTTTAATTCGAGTACTTCCCAATGGAATTTCACCACAAAATTTTATAGGCATGAAATTGGGGTCAAATGATGATTTTAGGAATAAACAGTGCATTTTTTTGATAACCATGTATTTTTTTAAAATCCCTAAAATTTGCACCCCCTATTTTTGGGAACTCAAATTACAAGGTGATCGAGAACCCCGTAATGTGAATTGAGGCATTACTAACACTCTTCAACTATTGAGCTATGTGGCCACATTCTTTGGTAGCCATTTAGCCACTTCACACCAAAATAATTTTTATTTCCCTATTTTCTCTTTCCTCACCTCTTTCTTCTTTAGAAAATGGGCTGGCCATGTTTTTCATTTTCTTCTCCCTTGTTTATGGTTGTATCAGCCTTGCAAGTCCCTTAAATGGCAACTAAAAAGTGGCAATTCTAATAAGAAGTCCTACTTAGAAGGGTGAGGAGACCATGAGATGCTAGAAAATACAAGTAGAAGTCAAGAATGAAGAAAAAAGCCTTTGGGCAGCCTTGTATTCCATCACTAAAGTGAGTTAATCTCCTCTAGTTTCATTTTAATTTCTAAGAATTTTCCTTCACTAAGACTACCTCTGTATTTAAGAGTTTTAAATGGTAATTTGCTGTTGAATTTTAGTGATTTATGTGAGGAGAAAACTTGAAGGATAATAAAGAGGTGATGAGCTTGAAGGATAGCAAGGATCTACCTATAAGCCATTATTTCATATGGTGTAAGGGAATTGTTAAATAGCAGGTTGTGTAAAATTATAGGTAGATCTTTTACGTGAATTTGATTAATGTTGTTGGGGTACATGTATAGGCCCTAGATTTCTAAATTCATGTAATGAGAGGGGTCTTCCACTGAGTATGGCCAAATATAGAATTATGGTATGTTAAAGAGGCATTTTAGTTGATGATTGAGCTATTTTAGGGTTTCTAAGCTAGAGAACGGAATTTAGATTGTGAACTTTGATTGTATGTGCTATAAAATGAATTAAATATTATTCTTGAGTCACCTAGTGAAGCATAAAAGAGTAAGTGATGCATGGAGTGGAGTACATGTCTATGAGTATTTGAATACATAATAAACCAAGACTTAAGACATGTGTGTATGCCTTAGCTTTATATAGTTCAAGCACATGGGAAATGTAAGGAAAAGTGGTTATGAAGAACACTACATGTTGCCTTGAGGTAGGATTGAGTGCCTTAGGTTAGAAGGCAAGGGGTAAGTTGTATGAGGTGTGAAATTATGAAGGGAATTAGGATGAAGTGGTCTTAAGTGAAATTAAATAAGACAATGCATGCTGGTGCATATAGGCCATGTATAGTCAAAGTATAAGAGCATGATAGATTGGGATATGTAAATTGCTTCTAAATAATTGCTTGTACGATAGGTTAATAATTCATACCAAGGGAGCATAACAACCTATAGGAAATTGATACCATGGGTAATAAAAATAAATGAGCCAAGAGGGTTTTTTTTTCATGGACATAATATGTAAGCCAACACTAATGCATGAGAATAATATACTTAAAAGAGTTTTAATTTTATATTACGAAGGTAATAAAACAACTTACTTGTGAGAGTAATATGGCATGTAAATGGATAGATAATAGAAAAGAAAATAATGGTCATAAACAAAGAAGGGAAAATTTATTGAAAATGCCTTAAGAAAGAAATTAAAAATGTAGCCTAAAGATGGGATTGAAAATGGCATAAATTAATGCCTACATTATAAGCCCCTTTTGTAATTTAATTTACATGATGTGTAAAGCTCTTTCAAGATCTAGTTCAGACTATAATTGATATGAACCTAAGCCTATAATGGCTAATTACTTAGAATGAAATAAGGCATAGAAAAATGACTAAAATTTGATGGCTATAGGCTTATAATGGTGATAGAAAGAATATTGGCTTCTGGCCTATGACAATATGAAATTAAGACATTTGAGCTTATGAAGGCTAACTATTAACATGGCATAATGCATGAAAAGATGCCTAAAATGTAATGGCTATAGGCCTATGAACATGATAGGAACATTAACGACTATAGGCCTATGTTAGTGATAAATACCCAAGACGTGACCTATAACTGTCCTAAGAAAAGGACTATTCTAAACTTAATCAAACCATTGCTAATAAAGTCGATACATAAGAAGTTGAGATATTAAATAAATAGCCTTAAACATATTTATGAATTGAATTTAAGTTAGGCTTATAAAAAAAAGACTTAAAATTGTCTGGCAGAACCCAAATATGACCTATAACTATCCAGGTCAATTTTTAATTATTAAAATAGATTTGTATCTGACTGTTAACCACTTTTAGATTTTAATAAATGATGATTAGTAATAGAGTGAATGAGAAATTCAAACAGATAGGATGTAACTATCTGGGCTAACAATTGACTATCAAATAAAATTGATAACTATCTATTTTTGGATTAGGAATATTATAAGAAGATGATAAGTAAAGGAATAGACATGAAATGAGGTTAAATGGCCCATTAGTTAGACACCCACTAGATGGGTTAACTAGTTAACTTAAGGTTTTGTAGCTACTAGTTTATTTGATGGCTAAAAAGGTCTACGAATTGATCTTCATTATGTCACCTAGTTATTGAAATTATTTATTAGTGGTTAAAGAGGTCTACAGACTAATCTTCATTATGTTACCCAGTTATTGAGATTATTTATTGGTGGTTCAAGAGGTCTACTGACTGATCTCTATTATGTCACTTAGTTATGCATAATTATTTGTGGTTAGGGAGGTCCACAGGTTGATCTCCATTATGCCACATAATACTTGTGTCTGGGGAGGCTACGACTGATCTCTATTATGGCACTTAAGTTGGTGCAGCAGCATAGGTCTAAAATGAGGACCATTACACTAGTTATTCCCTCTAGGTCCAGTGTATTAAAGTGTAGTCTACCTAATGAGGCCTAAGTCCAAACTTAAATACTATTATTGCTCTTAATTGATTAACTAGTTAAACGAATGGTTTAAAATAACTAATTGAATATGGCACACTGACTTAAATATCCCCCTTAGATTGAGGAAAATTATAATTGAATTTGAACGAATATGATGCCTGAAATTTAAGTAAAGGAAAAGGTGACTGAGCCAAAGGAACTAATTAACTATGAGTAATACATAGACATACTTGTGAGTGTCTAGGAAATACAGTATGAGAAAAGTATATAGTGCACATACTATTAGTAAAGGCTAGGTCTCCATTAACCTTAACATAAGGGTTAATTGGCTATATGAACCACTTAATAAAATTAGTGCAGCGACCTGAATATAGTTAATTTGTGAAAAGATTAAGATAGTATATAATTAAATGCAAAGGAAGATATATTTTTAGTTGACCTTCATATGCATGAAATTATAATATATATATATATATA
>CANXYI010191575.1:0-10963 GCA_948208565.1 Hura crepitans
GAGAGGCTCCTGCTTCGATTGGCGCGTGAGCCCACGTGCGGCTGCAGATGGCGGCCGGATTTCACGTACAGGCCAATCGGAGGGTGGGTTCCCTGTGTGTGTGGGCGGTGACGGAAAAAGAGGGAGAAAACTCAACCCCTCTGATGACCAGAAAATTCCAGAGAAAAAAAAAAATTGTGCTGCAGAGGGAGAAAAAACTCACCTCAAAAAAACAGCAATGGCTCTGATACTATGTAAATTTTTTGAAAAAGAATTTCTGGTATTTCTGTGTGTATTTACATCTCATGTACATGACTATTTATACAGAAAATCTAAACCTAATTACGATAGAATTAATCATAGCCTAATTAGGATAGGATAAGAATTACAGCTAAAGGATAGGAATTACAGAATAGCTATCCAAATCTAACTTAGTCAACACATACTAGGTGGCATCAGCTATATGAATTCTCTGTTTCCATGTCCCTCTATCCCATCAAGATTCGCCTCAATGCCTAATGCACAAAAATCTTTAGACACTATATCTTTCTACATGATCTTAGGCTTACCACCTCCTTCCTTTCTCCTTTCTACTACCAAACTCTTCACATTTTCTTATTAGGGCATTTAGGGCCTCCATAGCACATGATCAATATACTCTAAACAACCTTCTCTTATCTTATCTTCAATATTTGCTACATACACCTTTTGTTCTAATCCTAACCAATATTGTATGTCACTCATCCACCTTAGCATCCACATCTTTGCTACACTCAACCTATGTATATGTTGTACTTTTATTCCCCAACACAACATAGCAAGCCCCATTGCTATTCTATAAAACTTTCCCTTTTGTCACAATAAACTTATGGCATTTTTCCATTTCAACCATTTTGCTTTAATTCTATAAGTTACATCCTCATCTATCATCTCATTATCTTGGAAAATGGAATCCAAATACTTAAAATGACTATATTTGGCACCTATGCCGCCTAGCCTCAATTTCCCTCCATTTCTCTTGCTTGGGCCAAAATTACCCTGCATATATTCTGTGTTACTTCTACTTAGCCTAAAACCTTTACTCTTAAGGGTATCTTTCCATACTTATGGGTAAATCCCTATCTTGTCTTATTAATTAACATAATATCATCTGCAAATAACATACACCATAGAGTATCATCTTATATATTACTAGTCAACTCATCCATAACAAAAGTGAATAAGTATGAGTTTGATGCCGGATCTTAATGTAAACCAATGAAACTCCTCCATCACTCACCCCAACTCGCACACTTATAACTGCTCCATCATATATATCTTTAATAATATTATATACTTAACATAAATGCCTTTCTCCTCCAACGCCCACCAAAGAACTTTTTTCAGCATTCTATCATATGCCTCCTTTAGGTCGATGAAAACCATATGCAAGTCTTTGGTCTTTTTTCTTTTTTTCTTTTTTCTTTTTTATAAAGGTCTCCATGAAGCACCTTAGTAAAAATATAGCTTGTGCTGGAGATCTACTTGGCATAAAAACAACTTGGTTCTCTGACACCTTAGTAATGTCATGAAGTCAAATTTCAATCATCCTCTCCCTAAGTTTCATCATATGACTCATTAGTTTAATACCACAATAGTTGGTGCAATTCTGAATATCTTTAAACTTAAATGTAGGAACAAAAATGCTTCTCTAATCATTTGGTATATTTCCCCTTCTGTAGACACAGTTGAATAGCTTGATATATCATGTTATTCCCTCTTCTCCACAGCACTTCCAAACCTCAATTGGGATATCATTTGGGCCACACTCTTTCCAAATTTCACCTTTTTCGAGGCTTTCTTGACTTCACTAGACCTGATTCTACATGTATAATTAAGATTCTTATTTATCCTAGATGCATTCGATTTATAAAGTCATCTTTGTATCAATCACTGAATAGATAATCAAAGTAACTTCTCGGTCGCTCTTCGATCTCCTTATCTCTCATCAAGACTTGTTGAGACTCATCTTTAATGCACTTCATTGAAGTTTTTCCTCTTTTTCTCTCTTACCCGTGCAAGCTTGTATATAACTTTCTTCCCTTCTTGTTTTCCCAGCTTATGGTACAAATTTTTTAAGGATCTATCTTGAGCATCACTAACCAGTTTCTCAGCTGCTTTCTTTACCATCTTATATTTCTCAAAAGCTTCTCCATCTTCAACTATGGGTAGCTTCCTGTACTTGTATAGCCTTTTGTACCTCCTCATTCCACCAACATAATTCTTGTCATCAAGGTCCTAATCCTTTAGAAATTCCTAAAACTTCATTTGCTACCTTTCTTATGCATTTACCATCTCCTTCCATAGGGTGTACACATCAACTTCCATCTCACTAATTCCTTCCCCTAGCTTCTTATTAAAAGCTATTCGCTTAGTACCCTTTAGAGTCCACCATCTAATCCTAGGCTCCCTAACACTTGCCTTGCTCTCATCTCCTTCTTCACATCCACAACCACTAGTTAGGGCTTCTCTAATTATAAACTTGTAGTCTTTACATAAAGACTTGTCCCTTCTCCTAATGAGTAGAAAATCTATTTGGCTTTGGTTACCCCCACTCTTAAAGGTAACCAAGTGTGAGTCCCTTTTCTTGAAGCAATTGTTGGCTAAAACCAAGTCATATGCCAACACAAATCCAAGATATTTCCTTCCTCATTCTTATTGCCATACACAAATCCTCCATGTACTCACCCGTAGCCTCGCTAAGGCTATCCATGTGTCCAGTAATGTCTCCCTCAATAAAAAGATACTACTCATTAGGGATCTCTTGAACAACTGCATCCATATCCTCATAGAATTTGTCCTTAACATCCCTACCTGGTCCAACTTGGGGGGGCGTATACACAAACTATGCTAATTGTCCCTTTTCCCATCACAAGCCTCAATAAAATAATCCTATCCTCAAATCTCTTAACTTCAACCATTTTGTCCCTAATACCTAGTTCTACAATATTCCTATACCATCCCATTCTTATCCCCTCTACAATACCATAGTTTGTACCTGTACTACCAATCTCTCGAGCCTAATTTCCTATCCACCTAATCTCTTGTAAGCACACTGTATTAATCCTCCTCTTTTTCATGGTATCCACTAACTTTATTGACTTTCCCATCAAAGACCTTATGTTCTAGTTGCCTATCCTTACTTCGTTTTAATAAACTAGCTTTTTGCCCGCACCCATCTAGATACGAGAATCTTTTCTTATCTAGCACCACATCCAAGTGCGATGTGGTGGGACTAGTTTCTTTACCCATACCTATCCATGATGTGGGGACCCTTGCCTATACTCCCTCCCACCTAGGCAGCGATGCAAAAGAACCCCTTGTTCATTAAGAACTACATCCAAGTGTCGATGTGACATTTGCCTAGGTGAGCACGTCCCAACGTCAGATAGCAAAGAATCCATATCATAGAAAATGACTAGTTTCACATTGGTCGTCAACGTACCACAACCCTCTTTTTTTCCAAGCTCGGTCTGGCTATGCAAACATACACTCACATTGGACTTAATAAACTATAAGGATTAAATCTATAGTAACATATAACTTCAAATGCATCAAAGATGAAGTTAATTGCACATAGGGAAACATGCAAATCAACACAAGCACAACAAGAAAACAGAAAAGAATGAAGTAAAGGTAGCAAAGCTCTAGCCATTATAACAAACAGTACAGATTGATAAAACACACAAGACCCCCTTGGGAATGCATAATAAAACTGCTTTAAAAATGGAACCTGTCATCTATTCCAACAGATAAAATAAACAGTATTGACTAGTAAGCATAAAAGTGGAGCCATACTCATACAATAGCAGTATCCAAAAGATACCACAAGCCAACTAGAATTTCAGTGTTTTATTTCAAGTCACAATGAAATAGACCGAAGAATAGAATAAGTAACAAATTTTAATGGGAAAAAATCAACAAAAACCGATAATTTCTTGACAAGGCAATGGTACTTAAAGTTACCCAGAGGTCAAAAAAAGTTGAGTAATACATAAGCCATTGCATTATCATTACACTCAATAGGAACCAAGGCATCTCCTTTATAGTTTACAGTATCATTAAAGTATCTACATGTGAGCATTGCTTATGATTCTAGGGGCAGCAGAGGTAGTCAACTGGTTTTCAGAGTTTGTAGGTGGCAACTTTGAATTAGAAGTTGTAGCATTGACTGAACAAGGTGTTGCATTAGCTTTCATTACTTTAGGCTACACAAATTCAAAAACAGGTGGAAAAAAAAAAAGTTAAGACTAGTAATAGATTGCACTATTAATATCGTCTTACAATTGAAGCATATGATTTGTTAGAAGCATCCTTCAGGGCCACAGCAGCTGAATCTGCAATTGCGAGAATTTAATTCCACATTGAATCAATTTGGTGTTCAGAAACCTCTTCTTCAATAACAAATCCTTCATCCTTATCAAAAAGATCACACTCTTCAACACCATTATTAATACCTTTGTCCTCAAAGGATGTAGCATGATCCACTGTGATATGATCAGGTGCCTGGGTAGGATCTGGAACAATGATTAAAGAAATTCAACAATTGATAGATTTGAAGAAAAATTATGACAAGGAAATAATAAATTGTGCAAACCTAGCTCTAAATCATCACCCAAAAATGGTTGTGTGGTTGAGGTTATAGGTCTAGCATTTCCATTGATGCCATTAACCAAGATGGAATCATTTGGCAACGATTCATTCTCCCCGACAAACCTAAATACATCATTTAAAACAAAGTAACCATTGTCTTGTGGAGCAAGGAAAAATGTTTGAGAGAACTTCTTCACATTGTTCTTTCCAATCAAGCAACCAGTTACAAGAACAATAACTCCCTCCCCATAAGACTCTTGCACATCTGCATGTTTAATTTCAGTGGTGTAGTCTTCATAATTGAAGGAAAGAATCTTGTTGTTGATTGCCTGCTTCAAGATAAAAAGAATTAAACGCCTACCATCTAAACTATAGCCATAATTTTTTTAACACTCAGTTCAGTTTGGTACTATATCAAATTCCAAATTTGGGAAGAAAAATTAAAAAGACATTTTCATCAACTTTTGTCATTATTCATTTTCTCCATAAAGGAGTATAAAAAAAATAGCCACTTTGAATCTGTAGTGCCCACAAACTTAAACATTCATCAGAAAATTCACAAAACGTATCATTCATATCACAGGTCAACTAATAGGATTCTCATAAACAGGTTTGTACGAAAGAAATGACAAAACAACAAGGTTTACTAGTACAAGCTACAGGTCTACTAGTCATATCACTTATCAACTAGCAGCATGCCGCTAACAATAGTCTCACCATAAGATCGTATGCCACTAACAACAGGTTTACAAACCAGACTTTTATGGAATTATATAACTCAATTAAAAGTACTGAGCACTTCACTGTCAGCCACCAAAATCCTCGTAAATATCAAAATCTTCACTCAAGTTTCAAGATGCTAAGCGCATTTACATGTGCATTTCAGAATTTAAGGAACAGAAAATTTGAAGCAACAAATCAATGAGATTTTGGCATTTTATCAACACAAACTGGTGTCTCAACGTTAGCAACAATTCGCATGGTTAAATAAGGATGAGAGCGAAGAATCACATGAAATGATTCAACACAAACCACTTAATGCTTGCACAAACAGCTTGCAAAATTGACATAAATAAAAATATCAATACATATAAGAAACAAGAGTAAACCTGTCGAAAAGCAAGTTGAAAATTATATAAAACAACAAAAAGAAGATTTGTTGCACATTCATTGTATAATTGTGGGTTTGTGTGCCGCCAATGGGGCCTAGTCTGATAGATGATCCCACTCTGAGAGGACTTTGGAGTTCTTAAGTTCGAGTCCACCAAACCACTGGTGGAATTATTGAGGTTATGGGAGGAGAATAGCTACCCTCTAGAACTCTATCCAGGCCCATTAAACCTCCCATCAAACCAAATCAAAAGAGAGTCTACGCATAAGCTATTCAAAATCTCCTAGTGAACTTACTTGCTTTGTGGTCACTGTTGTCATGGTGCCATCAAAATCCGGTCGGCTTAGAAAACTCGCATCCTCATAAAATTTATACACCAGTCCAGGGAATTTGTGTAAAATATGATAGTACTGCTGCACAAAGGCAGAGCCGACAAATTCAACAATTGAAGCAGGGGCAGGAGCAGTTTCCTGTATTGCCATCTATGAAGAAAACCGAATTCAAACACTTAGTAAAGGAAACATATCGACGAAATTAACCATGTACATCAAAAGGCCACAAATGCAATTGCTAAATTTCATGGCCAAACGGATTAACCCAATTAAGATTCTAGAGGTACAGTCAAAAAAAAGAGTTCTTTAGTACAGGAATAAAAAGCAATGATCAAATATAGAAAGATCTTAGTTTTCCAAACTAAGCGCAAATCCACATGTTACTGGATCATAAAACCACTAATTATAGTTCCATCCAGTAAGCAAAGTAGGAAAGCATTCTAGCATAAAAGCTTGCTCTAGAGTTTATGAAGAGGCCTCTTTGAAACACTGATAGCAAAATCAATAAACTAGAATAAATAAGTCAAAGTGACAGGGAAGTGGCCATATAAATGGCTCCATTTGCTTTTTCAAGATCCAGAACGAAAAACCAACCAAGCAAAACAAAGCAGAACCCGATGTTAGATTAGAAACAAAAAGAGGATTTTAGAACACGAGAAAAGAGCCACCAAAAAAGTGAAAAAGATAGAAAACTAATGAAACCAAGAAAAATTCGAACTTGTACGAAAGAGAGGGAAGAAAACTGAAAAACGGGAAAGGCAAAGTCCTAAATCCAAAGAACGAAAAAGAGGAGAAAAAATAGAAGACGAACAGAATAATGCAAAATCACTAGAAAGCAATTATCTTTGAAAGAAAATTGAAAAAAAAAAATGGATCAAGGGAATAGAGCATGATAACCGTACCTGATGGGTTGGTGTTCTGATTTGCTCTTGTTGACCATTCTGACATGCGTCGCGAGCGGTGTGATTGCCAGAGGGATTGGTGGCGCGTGAATGGCGTTGCTTCTTCTTTTTCTTCCTGGTTTGCTGCGTCATCGTAGATGGATTGTAAATGTGACATTCAACTATTTAATATCAAACTCGCTAGACTGTAACGTCAACCAAATTGGGAAGACAAACAGAAGTTTATGTTATCTTAGCGACGAAGATTCATGGGACTCTTCTCAAAGTCAAGCTTACACGAGTCCCAAAAAGTCGGAGCCTACAGTGTAGAATATTCCTCCTATGTTGACTTGCGCGAAGACGGTAGCCAGTTAGATTCTTGAGTAATTCCACACAATCCTTAACGGCTAGGTAGTCTTTGTGACAAAAAAAAAAACACTCAACTTTTATTTTATTTTAATAATACTCACTTTGGATTTGAGGAATATCAATATCAAAATGAACATGTGGATAAGTATATAGAACGACACCAAATAAATAATGACACATCGCGATATCATATAAGTTAAAAATGATCAATTATCTATAAGTGTATATTACATGTGTCATGTGTCTTATGTGGTATTTTGATGTGTTATTATTTATTGATTGTCATTTTATGTGTTATTTTTTATATCGATAATTCTCAAATTCAATGAAAGTAATTATTATTATATTAAAATAAAAGTTAGATTTTTTTTTTTGTTACAAATCAGTTTATTATGATTATTCAATTAAAGATAAAATTTAATCTCTAAATTTTTGCATAAAACTTGAATATTAATAATTTTATTAATCAATCTATTTATTTTAATTAATTATTATATCGATTTTGATTTTTAATTAATTTTTTTAATTAATTTTTTTATTAATCGTTAAAATTTTTAGTATATAAATATAATAAAATTATAAAAATTATAAATTTCTTTTCAAATGATTAAAAGTGTTTCAAAATAAAATTACAAATCAAATATAATACTTAAAATAAATAATAAAAAATAAAATTGATTAAATAATTACATGAATTAAATATATTCATCCTAAAATTAATAATAATATTTATATTATACATTTGTCAAAATATATATAATTAATTTAAAAAAAATAGTTTCATTATTTATTTACTAATACATAACGATATTTTAAAAACTAATGTGTGATAATATTATAAAATAAATATTTTTTAGGTGTGAAAATATAAAATTTATATAAATCGATTAATCATTGACTAACAGTTATTCCCCGATTTTTGCATGCCCTAAATATCGATTCGGTTAATTGAAAAATAAATTTAATTTGGAATAAATTCATCGATTAACCATAAACAGTGAATTTTACTGTATTTTTAAATTCTAACCATTAAATCATCGATCTCATAGTCTTTTTTACCTTTGATAAGTTAAATTATAAAAAAATTATCGATTATACATGATGCATGAAGGATTGATATAATCACAAATTATCACGTGTATAAAATTTAATTATTTATAATTGATAATGTACAATGAATTAGGTTTAGAATAATCTTTTCCTTAGTTATATTTCGTCATGCGAGATGACCAAATGTCGGCTTATTTTTTATTTTTATATTTTTTTTATAGGAGAAAAGACAAAACTAAGCAAGCAGCTACATGAGGACTGATACAAGGACGAGCAAAAGCATGGTATGCGAGATCCACGTTTTGATCTAATGGTAAGCAAGCAATCCTATGAGCCACCGTGTTCGTTCCATGATAAAATGTCGGTGTGTTCCAACATCCACTCACGCTCAAGAAGCAATCTGATAGTAAGATCAAAGGCACGGTGTTGCAGGCAGGACAGTCCGCTTTGTTTTGCAGCTTGAATGTCAGCAGCATTGCCCACTCGACTTAACTTCAACATATATTCCAAAAACTCTTTCATTTTTTAAAATCATATCCCAAAAATATCCAATTAATAATAAAGAGATCTAACTAATTAGCAAAAATTGAGATCTATGTGCATCTTTTATGTATTAAAAATTGAAAAAAAAAATTATCCTACTCGAGACAATTCAAAAAGAATTCATAGATTAAATCAATAATATATTGAATAAGTGAATTGAGAAAATAGTGAGTAGATGATCATATTTTATATACTTTAGTATTGGCTTAATTATATAAAAATATTCATGAATTATGCAGTAAACAAGAATTGTCCTAAAATTTTACATCAGGTAACTTCTCTCTACAATACAAAGCTTTGGGGGCCTCTCCTAGCAGTCCATTCTTCCATTTTATAGGTTTTTTTTTCCTTTTTTGCTGGCAAAACATATTTTTAAGCTTATATATTTGTCCAACTTTTGATATCAAATTTCAGCTCTTTTATTTTACCACATTAAATTTTTCTAATTTTACATGATACGTCTTACAATAAAACCTATTAAGTGAAAAGGCAATGATTTTATTCTTTCAATAAGAGTTCCATACTTGAAAATAATGGAGTTTTAATTAAGGCAAAACATATTTTTAGATCCTCAAATTTTTACGCTTTTTTACATTAAAACTTTTCTACAATATTGAATTCTTTTACTTTTAATTTTAATTACCTTAAATCCTTATATATAAAATTTTTAGTATAAAAACTCAATTTAAAAAAAAAACGTAAAAATTCAAGAACTAGTAAATAGATTTTTCGTTTAATTAATAACAAAAAAAATTGTAAAATAAAAGAGCTTCTTTTATCTTATTCTATCTATCTAATATGTGTATTTGTATTTTCTTTACAATGAGGGATTTGGTTTTTTAAATTTGGACAGAGGGTGTGTTAAAGGCACATGGATCTCTCCCTTTCGTATTTAAATACAATGTGTGCGTGCCAGAGACAGAGGGAGTTTGAATTTGTCAAAATCTCTCTATAGCTCAATGAGCTCGTATGAAAGCAATAGCGGAGGGAAGGGGACTTTTTTAAAATAAATAAATAATAATGCATGTAATAAATAGTTTCTTATTTGGCTCGGAAGGCATTTAACTGGCCGCTATAAATATTATAATTTACAATTATACTTTTTATAACGTATTACTTAAAAGCTTAAAATACATTTTTGTCATATAATAAATATAAAATTCAAATACTTAAAATTAAATCATTTTTATTATGATGTTATGTTTTATTTAAAGACAAATAAAATATCTTAGAAATTTTTCAATTTTATTATTTAAGGTTAAAGCATAAAAAGTAAAAGAAATTCGGAAAATTAAATTCCTTTTTTTTCTTTTCTTCGTAATGCACAAATTAGCCGTAACAATTTTTTTTTTAAAAAATTATACTAAAGAAATGAAATGTTTTAGATACTATTTTTATTTTTTTTACTATTTAATTGTGATTTATAAATAAATTTTGATTTATTTTTATTAAAGTAAATTATATGTAGGTGGCTAGTTATGTAATTACGAAAATATGAATCTAACCCATTTGACAATTTCTTGTATTTATTTGCTACATTATTTCTCCATTAGCAACAACAATCGAAAGAAGAAGTGACTAAGAACTAAAAAAAGTCTATTTACAAATCAGTGCATGTTTGTGTTATGAAAAAATATCAAGTATTTTTTTTTTTTTGCAAAAGAATTAACAAATAAAAAAATCTATTTGCAAATCATTTTTTAATAAGTGAGAATTTGGTTTACAAATTATGAGGATTTCTATAAATAACCATTTCAACTTAAATAATGAATAATAAAGCTTTAATTTTTAATTTATGTCATCTAATTTTGTAATATATATTATATAAATACCAAGTTTAAAATTTATATTATAAAGTAATATTAATAAATATAATAAAAGTACCATATTTTTGGTCTTTTAAACAAAATTTTCTAACTCCGCCTACGTATCAAAGAAAACTTTTCCTGAATGGATCCTTTTCAATCAAATCTACGTTTCGAAGCATTGAAGTGAACAGATGGGATGAGGAAGATAGAAGCTGGAACTGTGCTTGGAAATTCCAAGGGCCAGAACATATACGTGTT
>CANXYI010191756.1:0-10996 GCA_948208565.1 Hura crepitans
CCACACCAAAAATTCATAAGATCTATATGGTCTCGAACCTCCATAATCCACTAAAGCCATTCTAAGTGACAAAATGGGAAAAAGATGTCTAGAAAGTGAGTTTTGAGCACTTGATGAATAGTGCTAATTTTCATGTGTAAGTGGCTCTTTTCAAGATTTCATATTTTTCTTAGAGCGTATTTAAGGTGTAGATGTTATCTATGCAAAGGTATTTCAATTTGGGGTTATGTGTAATTTTATAGGAATTTTCAAAGTGGAGACCCTATTATGGAAGTTTCGAAAATAGTGCTTCAAGGTGGTGAAAGATGGATTCAAGGGTTCTGGAGTGGCTTTAACATGATAGGGAGTGCACTGTAAGTGAATTCACCTGAAATATATCATGTATGTTATAAAAAATATGAAGTTGAAGTTTAGGTACATGTATGCAAATTGTGCTTGTATGTGTGTTCATGTGTGTGTGCATGTGAATTGTATTTTAAGAGGTGTAATTTGAGGAGATAAGATGTCATGGATGTATATTGGATGTGGAATGGATGTGTATGAATGTGTTACATGCATAGCTAGTTATATGACATGTATGCCATGATATGGGTATGTATGTATGGTATAGTGACATGTGAACCTAGGATGGCATTATGATTTATGGCATGTAAGTAACATGGCATGACCAATATGGGAATGTGTGAAGAATTAATAAAGAATGATAGCGAATAATGTATAAAGGATAGATATGTAAGAGCATGTAATGTTCTAGGTAGAGTAGAAAATAGTGGGTGAAAGAATAAGGATTTAATAGATATGGCTTAAGGGTTAGAGAAGAAATTAAGAATTTATGTGTTAAGATAATTAAAATTTTAGATGGCATGAGGTATTGTAGGATGTTAGGATTTAGGATGAAGGAAATAAAAATAGAGTGTTAAGATGGTGAGAAAAACCTACCAAATGAATAGTACCTCTTATATAGAACAATGGACTTGTAATTGACTGAAAAATATAATCAGATGAAATAAATTAAAATCTATGTCTAATTAGAATAAATATTTGATAAGGGGGAAAGTGATTAGTTGGGTTAAATTAGAACCAAAATGGGGTAAGGAGTTGACAAAGTGTTGAAAAGCTAAATGAATAAATTAAGAAAACAAGGAAAGAAATTGCTACTGCACAACAATGTATGGATAAAGCTTTAACAATGTAAAAGCTGTAAATTTGATAGACTTCTAGACATGAAAATAAATTATATTTAATAAAGACTTAAATTATGTGTGGGGTAAGCCTTGTAAAGAGTTTCTTAAAGCGTATTGAGTAAATTATTAGACTATGAAATAAAGAAATATTACTAGAAAAATGGTAACAAAGAAAGTGACTTATGAAATCAAAGAACCAATTCATGGTATAATAATGTAAGAATTACATACATAAAATATATGAAATATCACCCAGTAGGACTCATGTAAATTAGGGAAATTAGATATATATTGCCAATAGAGAAAAATCAAGATTTACTATGAAAGAAGGTAAAAGACAATTATATGAAGTTAATGACCACAATGGAACTAAAGTAAGGAAATGACAACTTATTGAAACTAAAAAGATATTATACGAATTTTAGCTGATAGGTGAACTAAGACGATATAATTTATTATGGATAAACTAAATAATGAAACTACTAACTTTGCAAGGTAATGGAAATGGAATTTTTAGCGATTGATGGTTACTTGTACATTAGATAGGTTGACCGGTTAACTAAGGATTAGCAACTGCTAGAGGCTAAGTTTGTATGGATCTTAGCCGATGCATAGTGGGTGTAGCTGCTGAGTATTACTTTGAGCTAGCATACTCTAGGTATTAAGAGGTCTACAGATTAATCTCTGCTACCCATTTATGGATATTGGTAGGTCCCACAGGACTGATCCCTATTATCCATCATATACCTTACTTGTACTAATTATACTGGGATATTGGGAGGTCCCACGAGGCTAATCCCTATTATCCCCTTTTCAATATTGGGAGGTTTCTCATAACTGAACCCTATTATCAGGTCAAGAGTGTGTACAAACACTAACGTCCATAATATGGGCCACTATACAGCTTTGTCTTTTGTTTAGTTCTCAAACTGGGTTGGCACAGCAACCGAGGACCAAAATAGGGGCCATTGCACATTATGATTCCCATTATCCAGTGGTTGGGAGTTCTTCATGAACCTTGAGGGGTATAAAAGGGTTAATTAAAGAATTTAAATAGATTCATAGGATATTTTTAAAGAATTTAAATAAAAATGTGATGATAGAGATAGCTTATAATTAATTGCTTTGAGAATAGAAAATAAGCTATCACGGGGAAAATGGAGTACACCTATGTAATCATAGTAACACTCTCAAAAGAAGTAAAGGACTGATGGAATGGTGAATGAAAAGGGGAAAACATACATGAGGAAATAAGTTATAGGGGAAACTATATAACTGTGAGTAAAATCGACAGTAACCTATGCATATATACATAAAGAATAGAGTTGAATGATGGAGAGTAACCATTAGTAAGAATAGATGGCTAAGCTATGCAAGTCATGTAACTTAAAAATAATAAGGATAGTGAGAATGGAAGAACGTCAGTATGAGTCACATGTAAGTGGTAATGACATAATAACTCACAATGAAACATCATACGAAACCTTAGGTTATGAGGTTAGTTAAGGTATGGTAAATTAGCAAATAGTTAAGCATAATTGGAAGCTAAAGTAGAGGGAATAGTATTCCTAAGTAGATGAGAATTGAAATGCCTTGTGTGCTAGCATGTAATAGTTATACATGGTATGTTTGGTTAAATTCACCACTGAATGTATACTCAGTGTATCGAGTGTCCAATGCACAAGTGGTAGATTGAGATAATACAATGAGGATAACTAGTAGTGCAGTTAAAGACTATCCAGGTATGCTATTGTATGACTAGAATGTGTTATATTAGAGGGTAGATGCACTTATGCATGTTACTATAGGTAGTGGAATGGTATGATAGCTGTATAAAGAATATATTAGCCCATTATTAGTGTAAATGAGTTATTAGCTATGATAATAGCCTAGGCTAATATTTAACTATAAGATTAGATGTGTGATTGTAATATGCCTAGTGGGTTTATCTCAAATCTTAGGAACTATTAAATGAAATTTCTAGACTGATAGGGGAAACCCAAGTAAGAGTTAAATGAAAGGCCTATAGGGAAATCCAATGGTAGGTGACCTCACAGGAAGTAGTACACTTTACCTGTTCTCTTTTAAAATAGGTAGAAGGTGTTACATTTAGTGGTATCAAAGAGGATTTATATAGTTCTAGATGATAATGCATGAGTGCCTTAGGAGTTTTGAGATATGGACAATCATTATGCTACTAGTAAATGTGGATTTGCTAATGACCAACTGATGAACAGATTATGTGAACTTCTTAGAAAAGAAAATAGTGTGCTAAAGTGATGGTGTTATGACTTTGTATAATCCTTTTCTTCTTAATTAGAGTCTACTAATGTTGTTTATGATGCCATTAAAGGGCAACAGTGCCTTAACAAAGGAGTACCAGGCTCTGTGGATGATAAGGAGAGATGGTATTGTTACCTAAGTAGATAGAGAATAAGAGCATTTGAAAGAAGAAAGTATTGTGCTCTAGGATATTCCATTGTGATTGTAAGATAATTATAAGGTGAGTATCAAGTTAATAAGGTTCCTAATAGGAAAGGAAAGGTGAAAATTGGCCAAGTATTAGGAATGAAGAATTGATAAAAAGTAATAAAAAGTTAGCATACTTTTTAGAACTAGAATATCTATTAGAAGATGGATGATGTTATGAGGAAGTGAATGAAAGGAACAAAAGAAATCTGAAAGAACCTTAGGGAATCGAAAATGGTAGAGTAGACTCAAGAGTCATTAATGCAAATGGAATAATTAATATATTATACTTAGCGGGATTAAATGTCTTTAGAACTTGAGAAAGAGGAGAATTGAGTGGCCTATTAGTAAGGCAATTTAGTTGCCTATAGCTTTAAAGTCGTTAAAGAAGTTGTTATTAGCTTGTGAAAGGTGTAGAAGTTGTAGGACTCAAGCCTAGTATAATGGGGTTAAAAAGCAACAAAAAAGTATGAGTTAAGTAAGAAAGTAGAGTTCGTGAAGTTAAAAGCGTAACATAAGCGAGATATTAATGGCTACCAAATGAATCACGAGACACGTGGTGGTGTGAGAATTAGGGTAAATTGAGACTAGGAGTTGGCTATCAAGGTCACTAAAGATGAGGGCTATTATTTTTCCTTGATGCATTAATTACTAGCCCTAAGGCATTGCATGGCATTATATTATAGAACTTAGGGTGCATCTTGCCATTTGCATACTTGTATTATACATGACATGTTTTATGATGATGAAAACTCTATACATGTGTTTTAGAAATGGAGTATAGCATGATGATAGCCTTAATATTGAAGAGACTTGAAGGAGTGAATGTAAAGAGAGAAGTACAATGTGATAGTAATGAAAAGAGAGTGATAATGAGACTATAAGTAGAGAGAGGGGTGAAAGCTAGTGATACTAATAAGTGAGTATAGGAAAGACTGAGATGGCAAGGTATGGACCCTATAAGGGCATATTAGGAATGAAATGATGAAAAATGTGTGAATGGTTCATAGTGGATGTTGATAACTAGTCTATTTTTTTTTATACTTAAGACGAGAAGTGAATTAAGTGGTTAGCGAATGAATAACCTCTACAAAATGGATAAAACAAAGAAACATTTAGGTGTCTAAGAGGAATCTAGAGACTAAAGTACTTTGAGATGTTAGGAGAAATGAAAGTGTGATTTAAGAAATCAATTGGAACAAAGCGACGAAGGAAGAATAGTATAACCTTCCTATGAGATGAGGTAAAAATCATGTAGCTTACATATGAGATAAAGAAGTAAGTCAATTGAAATAAAATTAGGACAAATGATCTAAGGATCAGGTCAAGGAATAAAAAGAAAAAGAGTATAACCTAGTATTTCAATGTGCAGGAGGAAAGCTTGATTAAGAAAAGTTCCTATTAGAAGGTTAACTAGAAATATTACCTTGTAATTTTGAGGTAATATTATAGATTTGTATTCAATAAGGAGACAACATGAACAGTGGGAATAAAGTAAAGGAGATTGATATAAGGTGAATATGTAAGAACACTTTTTTTGTAGTGCTTAGTGCTCGCACTGAGGACAGAGTGTAAAAATAGAAGAAGTAGTGGAAGTATGCAGTTTAGCATTTTCTTTAATGATTACATGATGATGGAATGAAATGTGATAATATTGGAAATATGTTGACGGAACTTCAACCACATTAAGAGAAATCTAGACCCGAGAAGTTTGCTTAGTACTAGACTAAAGATGCACCTGTAAAGTTTTAGATGTGAGAGGATACCAATATTTAACCTTAATGGAAAGAGACAAGAACAAAAATATAGTAATGGAATGTGAAACTAATCAATCACATGACTACAATAAATTTTGAGGATGAAATTTCTTAAGAGGGGAAGACTTGTAATGCCTATAAGCCACGATTTTATGAACAATACTTTTTAGGCTCGAGGGATGTTTCCTATGGTGCGGGGCATCATTTTGAGTCCAATGGCTGGGATATTGGCTGTAAAACTTGGACAGGACAAAAAGTGGGTAAAACAAATGAATTTAAAATTTAGCAAAAACAATGAATCATTTTGAGTTAAGAACTAGTGTATATGGAGATAAAATTAGGTGGTGTTGGGATAGCTCCAGGAAGTGCCCAGACAGACCCAAAAATATCATACCCTAAACCTCAAAATTTTCAATGAGTATGATGGAGAAAGAATTTTAATTTTCTGAGGTCATTTAATATATTTTTTGAATATTTAATTCTAGCGGGTGAATAGTGTCAAAAAGTCCACTGTTGAATTTTGACTTGAATTTTAATGTGGGCTTTGGTGACACTAGGTGAGGATTTTTAAAACTAAAATGAATATTTTTGGAGGTTTAGAGAATATTTTCCAAATTTTTGAAGATTCAAAATGCCATAGGGTGAATAGCAACCTTAGCTCCCGAAAGAGTTTTTAGCTAAAATTTTGTAGGACCCTTAATGAATTTAATCAAGGATTTTTAGAATTAGAATCATGATTTTTGGAGGTCTATAGAAATTATTTTGAATTTTGAAAGTTAAAAGCAAAATAGGATTAATTTGGGTCGTGCTATCAACACATGGCACGATCGTGGCCATGCACTTTACTTAAGGACTTAAGGCGACATGCGTGTGTCATGTATAGTAGAAAAGAAGTCATTTTCTTCCTTAAACACAAGAAAAGCCGATGCCATTTGCCTTAGGTCCTCCTTCTATTTTTGCTCCTTTTCTCTCTCCTCTCATGCAAAAAATTCATAAGATTTATATGGCCTCGAACCTCCATGATCCACTAAAGCCATTCCAAGTGACAGAATGGGTAAAAGATGTCCAGAAAGGGAGCTTTAAGCACTTGATGAATAGTGCCAATTTCATGTGTAAGTTCCTCTTTTCAAGATTTCTTATTTTTCTTAGAGGGTATTTAAGGTGTAGATTTTATCTATGGAAAGAGATTTTAGTTTAGAGTTATGTGTAATTTTGTAGGAATTTTCAAAGTGGAGACCCTATTATCGAAGTTTTGAAAATGGTGGTTTAAGGTGGAGGAAGATGGATTCAAGGGTTCTAGAGTGGCTTTAACATGACAGGGAGTCCGCTGTAAGTGAATTTACCTAAAACATATCATTATGTTAAGAAAAATAAGAAGTTAAAGTTTGGGTATATGTATGGAAATTGTGCTTGTATGTGTGTTCATATATGTGTGCATGTGAATTGTATGTTAGGAGGTGTAATTTAAGGAGATAAGATGTCATGGATGTGTATTAGATGTGGAATGGATGCGTATGCATATGTTACATACATGGCTAGGTATATGGCATGTATGCCATGTTATGGGTATGTATGTATGGTATGGTGACAAGTGAACTTGGGATGGCATTATGATATATGGCATGTAAGTAACATGACATGACTAATATAGGAATGTGTGAAGAATTAATAAAGAATGATGGTGAATAATGTATGAAGGATAGATGTGTAGGAGCATGTAATGTACTAGGTAGAGTTAGAAATAGTGGGTGAAAGAATATGGATTTAAGAGATATGGCTTAAGGGTTAGTGATGAAATGAAGAATTTATGCGTTAAGATAATTAAAATGTTAGATGGCATAAAGTATTTTAGGATGTAACGATTTAGGTGGAAGGAAATTAAAATAGAGTGTTAAGTTAGTGAGAAAAACCTGCCAAATGAATAGTACCTCTTATGTAGAACAATAGACCTATAATTGACTAAAAAATGTAATCGAACGTAATAAATTAAAATCTATGTCTCATTACCATGGAAATAATTAGAATAAATATTTGGTAGGGGGGAAAGTGATTAGTTAGGTTAAATTAGAACCAAAATGGGGTGAGGAGTTGATAAAGCATTGAAAAGCTGAATAAATAAATTAAGAAACAAGAAAAGAAATTGCTACTGCACAATAATGTATGGATAAAGCTTCAAGAAAGTAAAAGTTGCAAATTTGATAGACTTCAGAACATGAAAAGAAATTATAATTAATAAAGACTTAAAGATTATGTGTGGGGTAAACCTCGTAAAGTGTATTGAGTAAATTATCAGACTGTACAATAAAGAAATATTACTAGAAAAATTGTAACAAAGAAAGTGATTTGCGAAACCTAAGAACCAAGTCATGTTATAATAATGCAAGAATTACATACATGAAATATATGAAATATCACCTAGTAAGACTCATGGAAATTAGGTAAATTAGATATATATTGCCAATAGAGAAGAATCAAGATTTACTGTGAAAGAAGGTAAAAGATAGTTATATGGACTTAATGGCTACAGTGGAACTAAAGTGAGGAAATGACAACTTATTGAAACTAAAGAGAGATTATATGGACTTTAGCTGATAAGTGAACCAAGATGTTACAATTTACTGTGGATAAACTGAATAATGAAACTACTGGCTTTGCAAGGTAATAGAAAGGGAATTTTTAGGGACTGATGGTTACTTATACATTAGATAGGTTAACCAATCAATTAAGGATTAGTAGCTGCTAGAGGCTGAGACTGTATAGATTTTAGCTAGTATATGGTGGGTACAATCATCAAATATTGCTTTGAGCTTGCACGCTCTGGGTAGTGGGATGTCTACAAACTGATCCCTGCTACCCACTTATGGATATTAAGAGGTCCCCTAGGGCTGATCCCTGCAATCCCCTTTTTGATATTGGGAGGTTCCTCAGAACTGATCCCTGCTATTGGGCGATGGGTGTGTAAGGATACTGAGGTCCATAATGTGGGCCACTGTACAGCTTTATCTTTTGTTCGGTCTCAGACTGGGTTGGTGCAGTATTCGAGGTCCAAAATAGGGACCACTGCATATTGTGATTCTTGTTATCTAATGGTTAGGAGTTCTTCCTAAACCTTAGGGGTATAAATGGGTTAATTAAATAATTTAAACAAATTCATAAGATATTTTAAAAGAATTGGAACAAAAATATGATGATGGAGATAACTTATAAGTAATTACTTTTAGAACAAAGAATAAGCTATCAGGGGGAAAATGGAGTACATCTATGTAATCATAGTAACACTCTCAAAAGAAGTAAAGGACTGATGGAATAGTGAATGAAAAGGGGAAAACATACATGAGGAAATAAGTTATAGGGGATATTGTATAACTTTGAGTAAAATAGACAGTAACTTATGCATGTATACATAAAGAATAGAGTTGAATGATAGAGAGGAACCAATAGTAAGAATAGATGGCTAAGCTATACAAGCCATGTAACTTAAAAATAGTAAGAATAGTTAGAATGGAAAAATGTCAGTATGAGTCACACATAAGTTGTAATGACACAATAGCTAATGATAAAAAATCATGTAAAACCCTATGTTATAAGGTTAGTTAAGTTATGGTAAACTAGCAA
This sequence comes from Hura crepitans, assembly GCA_948208565.1. Lineage (NCBI taxonomy): Eukaryota > Viridiplantae > Streptophyta > Magnoliopsida > Malpighiales > Euphorbiaceae > Hura > Hura crepitans. The sequence goes on from CANXYI010191756.1 coordinate 9,026, forward strand.
ATAGTTAAGCATAATTGGAAGCTAAAACTGAGGGATTAGAATTCCTAAATAGATGAGAATTCAAATGCCTTGTGTTCTTGCATGTAATATTTATACATGGTATGTTTCGTTAAATTTACCACTAAGTTCATACTTAGCATATTAGGTGTTCGATGCGTAGGTGGTAGATTGAGATAATATGACGAGGACGACCAACAGTGCAGTCAAGACTGTTCAGGTATGCTATTGTATGACTAGAATGTGTTATATTAGAGGGTAGAGGCACTCATTCATGTTAGTCCAGGTAGTGGAATGGTATGATAGCTGTATAGAGAATATATTAGCCCATTATTAGTGTAATTGAGTTCTTAGCTATGATAGTAGCTTAGGCTAATATTTGACTATAAGATCAGGCGTATGAATGACATATGCCTAGTGGGTTTACCTCAAATCATAAGGACTGTAAAATGAAATTTCTAGACTGATTAGGTGAAACCCATGTAAGAATTAAATGAAAGACCCTTGAGGAAATCCAAGGATAGGTGACCTTATCGGAAGTAGCACACTTTGCATGTTTTCTTTGGAAATAGGCAGAGGGTGTTACACTTAAAACTTCGGGAACACTTTTTAGCCTCAGTGGTATTTTTCATGGAACCTTAATTATAGTCATTATAATTCTTCCTTTCTTAGAAAATTGTCCTTAAAATTACCTAGAGTAAAGACGTGTGGATATTGAGCCATCATCTACTCTTCAAGCTTCTAGGTAGCTTCTTTTACATTATGGTGCCTCCAGAGAATTTTAATCAAAGGAATAGCTTTATTCCCCAACTCTTTCACTTTTTTAGCTAGTATTTGTATTGGTTCTTCATTATAGCTCAAGTCTAGCTGTATTTCCACATATGTTATTGGTATTATGTGGGAGGGATATGATCTATAGTGCCTTAACATTGAGACATGAAATACGTCATGAATTGAATCTGTGACAATTCAGATGCCAAAGCTAGCCTGTATGCTAGAGGTCCCATTATCTTTTTGATCACATATGGTCTAATGGATCTAGGGCTTAACTTCCCCTTTTTCTTAAATCTAAGAACTTTATTCCATGAGGACACCTTTAAGAACACTTTCTCACCAACAACATACTTAATATCCCTCCACTTCAGATTAGCATAGGATTTCTACCTATCAGCTACAACTTTTAGTCTCTCTCTGACCACTTTAACCTTTTCCTTTGTATCTTTAATTAGATTACCTCCTGATATCCTGTTTTCCCTAATCTCACTCCAACAACAAAGAGTTTTACACTTCTTGCTATACAGTGCTTCATATGGGGTTATGCCCAAACAAGTTTGATAGCTACTGTTATAGGCAAACTCAACTGATGACAATTACTGATCCCAATTGCCTTTAATTTCAATGGCACAGCTATGTAACATATCCTCAAGCACTTGTATCACCTTTTCTGACTGTCCATCAGTCTGAGGGTTAAAGGTTATACTATAGATCAATCTAGTGCCTAAGGCTTCATATAGCTTTTTCCAAAACTTGGAAGTGAATTGAGGATCTCTATTAGAAGTGATTGCCATAGGTGCACCTTGAAGTCTAATAATTTCATCAATGTACAGTTTAGCCAACTTTTCTAGTGAGTAGTCCATTCCAATGGGATGAAGTGAGCTTTCTTAGTAAGTTTATGAATAATCACCCAGACATCATCAAATTTGCCTCTAGTCATAAACAATCCCATTACAAAATCCATTGTCACTTTTTCTCACTTCCATTTTAGTATTGCTATAGGTTGTAGTAATCTAGAAGGAACCTAATGCTCAGCCTTTACCTACTAACATGTCAGACATCTAGCAATATACTATGCCATGTCTCTCTTCATACCTGACCACTAATACTAAGGCTTCAAGTCTAAATACATCTTAGTACTACTAGGGTGCATAAGTAAAGAGCTTCATGAGCCTCATTTAGTATCTATAACCTTAAGTC
>CANXYI010191886.1:0-10434 GCA_948208565.1 Hura crepitans
ATTCTATTAGAATTATGAGATAAACTCCCCATTGTAATCTAGGGTGGTTAATTCTTTATTGATCACTTAACTACCTTTAAGTAGCTCATGCCATGCCCAACCTCCTAGCTATGTATACCTCATGGTGAAGTAAAAGCACCACAGTTAAAGTATAGCATTTGATACTTAAGATACCTTAATGATCTCAAGTCCAAGGATACTTGCACTATTGACATGATAAGATTCTTTCACTAACATAGATTATGTATCTATGTGAAGATCTCATGATAGGTCTCCAATATACTTATTTCTCAAACAAGCATCCATATGTTATCTCTAAGCATCACCATGCTTACAGCTTGTGAGAACGACTGCTTGACCTAGTCAAGAAGTATAACATATGCTAGTTTATCCATATTAACAATGTCCAATCTTGTTAATACTATGACTAGGGATAATTTAGGTATTATCACATTTACATACAATAGGAATCTTACATCATGAACTCTTCATGATTTCCTTTGTACTATGATTTTATATCATGGACTTTATTACATAGTTTAAGATTATTATCAAGCAAATGTCATAACATGAGCACTAAGTAATACAGAATGCCATTTTATTAATGAATAATTATTTGATTATACATGAAATTATTCCTATTACATATGTGCTCTAGGGCATACAACTAACATATCCCACATCCAATTAGTGAGACAAGAGAACTTCTAGAAGTAAGACCAAAATGGGCATAAAAGACTGAAGGAAAAATAACCTAGGAAAGCCAAGTCCATAAGGTTTAATGTTAAACTCAATTGACATCCTATCAAAGCCCAAGCCTAAAAGATCAAGGGAATCTAACACTATAATTCTATCTCCTCTTGAATGGTATAAGGATTTAACCATGATAGCAAGCCAAAGCCTCATATGAAGCTTTAAAATAAAGAAAGTGGTTACAAAAATAAAAAGAAAAGAAAAAGAAGAGAAAGATAGAGACACTAGTTAACCCATGGCTTTCCATTCTCATCACCATAGTTTAACCTTACAAATCCTATCTCAAGGCAGTTATATAAGAGTTGAAGCACTAAGGAGAAGAGGTAGTCCATTAACCTATGAGAACACTAAAACCATAACCAAAGCCTTAGTTTAGATTCCTAGTTAACCTCTATAACCAATAAAACCTAAGAATTATCGATAAAAACCCAAATTGGTAATCTAATTAGGCCCTTAAAGACCTAATTGAATACCAATATTGAGCTTGATATCAATTTAACTCCTATTAAAATGCCTTGAATAACTATCTCTAGGCCTAAACTATCAATAATTAGAAAGGCAGCCAATAAATCCATAGCAAATGTCTCTCACCTCTACGAAACCTTATTGCGTAAAGTGGGCTTAGTTCTTTGAATAATCTTAGAAATATTACCTTTAAGAATCCTATCACCACAATTCACAATAAAATAAATCACAATCCAACATAAAAAATTTGATAGGAAGGAAAAATGGGCACTACCACATGGAAATGGTAAAATTTCATAAGGCAGAACATGATTAGATCCACAATAAGGGAATAAACACAATATTAACCCAATAATTACCTACGTAAAAAGTCATACCAAGTTAAGGCATCCTTATCTTTTATCAATGTTACTCTATTTGGAAGAAAATGTGATGTGGACAAGATTTTTGGTAATTTCATTAATATAGGTTAACTAGGAAGACTCTAAAAAAAATAAAAGATGTAAAAAATGAAAAAGAATATGATGAAAACAATAATCTTAGCTTGGTCGAAAACTCTTTGAGCTAGCATTGGCAAAAGTAAGAGGAATGAAGAGAAAATATTCAGCCATAAAAACCCTTATGGATGGTTGATAACATGAGCTTAGTCTAATGAAGTCCAAATGGTTTAAGTTTAAAAATTAAATGAAGCAATTTTGATTGCATTGAATGTCTTTGTAGTAATTATTTTCATGCACACATGCTGCCAAATGCAAAATTGCATTATGCAAAATAGGAGAAATATTTTTCTTAAATAAAACCCTTATAGAAACCAATACTAGAAAATGGTATACCATTACTCTATTACTTACCCAAGCATACCACAAGCCTTATTAACCAAAGCCAACTTGTAATAACCCCAAAGCCAAAATACAAGAGTACTATCCTCTGATAACCTACTATTAGGCCAATGATTACATGCTTAATCATGAATAAGGATAGGTTATATGGGTAGAAGTGCCCTTATTAGAAGATAAGGCATCAAAGATAAACTCAAATCACCATCTATTTAAAGGGACTACAGAACAAGAACATGGGTATTCCAAGTGAGGTATCACCAACTACTATAAAAAAATACAATTTAGCGAGGACCAAATCTATGGCTAATATGGAAAATTTTGTAGCTAAATTTGCTTAGCTATGGATTTGACCATTTTTGGTATGAAAAAAATCCATTGCTAAAAAACTTGTAGGCATGTATATAGCTATAGAATTTGGATCTATAGGTAATAACTAGTGAAATATTTTTCTATAGCTAAAAGTAAAAAAAATATGTAGTTAATTTGGACATTAGTTTGTAGCCTAGAATTCGATTTTAGGTTTAGCGACAAATATTTCCATCGCTAATATTTATTTTGCAATTAAAAATTGATTTTAAAAAGTTAGCTACAAAATTTTTTGTCGCTACTTTTTAGGCATTATTTTTTAAAAATAATATAGATATGGAGTGTCTATTGTAGTTCGTAAATATATTTTAAAAAATTATAAAATAAAATAATTATCGTAAAAAGCATAATATCTTAAAATCAACAGAGTAATTTAACTCCATAATATCTTTTATGGCAAAATGCAGGCTTGTAAAAAAGGTAACTGCAATTTTCAAGGAAATAGAGATAAGTGAATGTAAACCAAATGTCATTACTTTTCAATCTCTTGCTTCGGGTTCTTTGAAGACTGAACTAGTGGAAGAAGCCTTTAAGACTTTGAAATAGGGATGAAAATGCTCATGACAAGGCTTACAAAACTGTGATACTAATTATTCAAGGAAATGCATGATTAGCATTCAGACCCAACAAATCCAGTCAGTAAGAATAAAAAAAGAAATGGATGTCACAAGAAGGTTACTGAACAGATAAAATTCTAATAAAGCTAGAAATAACAAAATTAACAACATAGCATTAAATCGATGTTTACTTTTATCCTCTTCATCGAAAAGAATCAATAGAAAAAGAAAGAATTGAAATTGATCACTATGTTTCTCGAAACAAAGGAAAAGGAAGTAAAAGATGAAACATAAATCATGGATCAATTAAGCCCTCTCGAGGACTTGTTTAAAAGCTAATCATAGATTTTTCTCTCCATTGGAACAATAGGGTCATTATACTCATGACTAAACTTGTTAAAGAGATGAAATATAACCAATGTATATCTTTTTGATTAGAGGTTGAATCAATTATCAGAAGAAGAATTAGGCCAAAAATTAGGATACATTTTTGGGCACAAATTGGGGGAATTCGCACCTACTCTAAATATCTGGGGACATGCAAAAAATGATACTAAATCTCGCCATTAAAAGGACAAATCAAATAGAAATATTTATCGATGATTAAAAAGAGGTGAATCTTATGATAAAAAAAAAGAGAAATAGAGACCTTACTTTTGTCCTCTTCATCACTTGACTCATCTTCATCTACTGGTACTTTCACATTAACTTCTTCCCTTGCCCATAAATAAATTGGGAAGTTGATGAATTCAGAATATTTTCCCTAGATCTTGTAAAGAAATATATTTTGACATATTGGTATAATTGTTATTAAAAATGTGATGATAATATATCGATAAACATAGGAGCAATTCATGGTAATTAAGTCCTCGCATTTGAAATGCTAGAGTTAAAATGTTTCTTCATTATCTACCACATCCCAAGTTTAGGCTTGCAAAAGGGATCTTTTACTTTAGCATTTAAATACCCACAAGCTATGAAAACCTAAAAAAAGACATTGAAAAACAATATATGTAAAAAATTTCAAGTTACATTCATTTAACTAGAATAGAGAGTCAAGAAACTATTGCATAAAGGGAATATATAAAAACACACACTCTAAATAAACAAGTACCAATAAAATAGAAGCTATGAAGTATTACAAAGTTTACACCACTAGGGGACTTGATATATTCTTCCAAGGATCATAAAGTTATTCATAGGCTGCTAGACTAAAAACTATCATTACTTGCTTTTTCCATGTTGTAACTAAATTTACAAGATCTAAACAAATGAACTGCCACTAAAATACTATCATTAAACATACTAAAATAACATTTGTAACATTACCTATAATTGCAAGAAGCACAGAGGTAAATTGAAACACATTTTTAAGTTAAGAGAAAAGTCAACGACATAATTTATGGCATTGTTCGTTTATAAGGAAAGATTATCTAAAGCTAGTAACTTGGAAAAACCTGAATGGGAACTTTCACATGCTTGATAAAGTTAGTGAGGCGACTAATTTTTGAGTCCACTACTACTTGCCTTTTGTTTTTATAGTGATCAATGTTGGATTCATTCATGAAGATAACCTCACCATGACAAATAGTTATAGCAATATTTAAACCATGAAATCTAGTACAAAGCTCAAAAAATTATCTTTAAAAGAGAAAATATTGAGACATAAAGCCTTTAGAAGATAAAAAAACTAACCAGCTTGTAGCCATCATTATATAAGCTTTGTAGCTTGTTTAGTATTGAGGGATACATAAAGGACTAGGCATTTGCATCTACCCTAAAATCAAAATTACAAGATTCATTATCTCTTATGATCTAACTTGATACATGTAACATAGAGAAAGCACTATGAAACATTAAAAAGACAATGATATGAACATTAAAAAAAGTAAAATAATAAAACAAGATCAGGCCTATAACAATTATTAAGATTTTCAATAATGAAAAGACGTGAACAGATAGAAGGTTGCACAAGGACAAAAATCTAAAAAATATAAAAATATTATTGCATCACACCTTATGTTTATCATTGACATCAACAAGTGAAAAGTTTATCTTCGACTAAGCTTTTGCTTTCTTATTAGCAATTGATAACTAGTAGCACATACAAGTACAAATTCAAAAAAATGGTCCATCTAGATAATAAGCAGTTGTAACTTTCTTTCTTTTCTCTTTTGTTTGACTCTGAAAGTTTTATTTAATATAAATTAACAATTAATATTATTTATTCACACTAATACATTATTTAGCTTTCGTTTTGCTTTAAGATGTTTACAAATTCTTATTTTTAAACTGAAAAATATGTTAGTTTCATAAATTGTAAAATTGCCCCTCGTATCCCTTTTTGCTTTAATTCCCTTCATATACCACTATTTCTTATCTTTTATATATATATATATATATATATATATATATATATATATATGTATGTATGTATGTATGATTTGATGTATATCAGGGTTATAGCTCTCTCTTGTTAGATCTTTTCAGAGATTGGGTAAGGGATGTTATAAAATTATCTTGAGAATTTTTGATTTTGCTAAGAATTTGACCTACTGTAGTAAACATTGAAAGGGATTGATGTTAAATTAAAGAGCAGAAGAGGGAAATTTTTGATAGAAAGGAGGAATTGGAGTTTCTGTCAAGTGGTAAGTAAGAGCTCCTTTCTATTTCATTTGAATTAAGCATTGTAGGATGTTTTATAATTTGTATGCTAGAGAATGATAAAGAATTGAGCAAAGTTGAAACAAATTAAAATGAGAAATTGAAGGAACTATGAACCAAAACTAGACAGTAGAAGAGGGAGGTTGAATTTTGGATTTTTCTTGTGCAATTCTTTTAAAATAAATTTATTTTGCTTTCATGAAAGGGCTATGATAAAGGATTAAGGGGAATGAGATAAATAGAGTTATGATGGAATTGATAGTTAGAACAAGTTAAGTTAAACCGATCATGGCTGTGTGTAAAGCTATAATAGAAAATAGGCAAGGGAAATTCTCAATTTCTCTTAGTTTATTTTTGGTATTAATGCTACTAATTTGGGTTAAGACAAGTTAGTAAGGTCTAAAGTAGGAGATGAGTTGCATGTGTAAAGTATTTTAATGGTTATATGTTGCTAAGCTAGAAAAATGGGAAGTTGAATTTTGCTTACTACATCCTATCTATTTGTAGATCGAATTTAGGGTGTGTTTAAGTGTTTTTATAGTTGAATAATGATTTTTGATAAACTAGAAGGGCTATATTAGGTAGATATCTATGTTAGGATATGTTTGGAGTAGGAAAACAAGGTATAGAAAGGATGGTTATACTACTAAGTTAGTCTATAAATTTTACAGCAAGGGGATTGTAATGCCTTAACATTCAGAGGTTTTAAAAGGGGCCAATTTTGAATTTTTAAGTTGGATATCAGGATCCAAAAGTCAGTTAAATTTATAGGAAGAATATAATGAATTATTCAAGGATTTAAGAAAGGATTTACAATGGGATTTATAAAAGAATGCGAGATTCGGGTGCAAACATCTAGAAGGGATTTTAATCATATGAATTTAAGAAATGAAAGAAAAAATAAAATTAATCATTTGCAAATATTTGCTGAGAACAAATTGAGGGGATTAATTTAAAGAAATTCAACATAAATTTGAAGAAAAGACTTAAGAGAGAATTCAAAATCCTTGTATCACTAAAGTCTCTAGAGAAAATCAAGAAAATAAAATTCTTAACTCTTATAAACCTTATTAGGCTATGTTTTGATGAGGTGTATGAGGGGTTAATAAATTAAAGGAGAGTAAAGAAAGGTAAAGTAAAGTAAGATAATTTATTTCTTTTATTGTGTTTGGGACAAAGGTAAAGTAAATAAAGGTTTAATAGAGTAAACTAAATATAAAATTACAAAAACACCCTTCTTATATAAATAAAATTTAGTGACTTTTTCTTCTTTTACATGAAATTTTAATTTATAAGAATATTATTTATAATTATAACTCTTAATTTTATTTTATGCTAACATAAAGGTTTTTAACATTCATCAATAATTGTATTTTAGATTTTCATGTTTTACCGAGGACGAGGCAGTTAACATTTAGAGTTGCCTCTTGGCTCTATACTAGGACCATTAACTTTTTTGCCTATAAAGGGTTTGGAATCAGATCTTATTATGCCCCAACAATATACCTTCCTTTATATTCAAATATTTATCAATCTCGTATCATACCAACAAGCATTTATTTGACGTATACATGTCACCTTTTCACGTAGAGAAAATAAATTACAATATTCAGAATATACAACAAGCATAAGTGTAATTTGAACATCCACAAATCAGGTCATTAATTAGTTATTATTTGACCTGACAACTACTTATAATTTCATAGGAATTGGCATTTAATTGCCTAACTCCTATCTCTAGGAAATTGGCCTTTGTTAAAATACATTTTTAATATGACTTTTATTAAGGAAAACTCAAAATCATTTTATTAAGAAAACACCAATTAATTAGTTAGAACCATCATTGATGTGAGGTTAAGCTTTTTATGTGTAAAACAAGTTATTAATCTACCTATTACAACCCAAATAAACAAAAGAAATAAAAGGTACAAAACCAAATAAGCAAATAAAGAATAGGCTATTGGTCCCATCTTTGTGTCTACAAGTCCATACGGACTTAATATGGCCTTTAGTTTATGTCTATGTGAACTACAAGATGTCATTACAGTTATGTACATTTAGACCTCATATCTAATAAGAGTGGTCAATCTTACACAACTCAAGGAAAATGATTAGTAACACAAATAAAAGTTCGAGAGGACTTAATAATAACACTAAATAAAATGATAACAACATGTATAATAGATTTTCATGCAAATATACATGCTGATGGAATATGCTCAAATAACTATCATAACTAAGAGGATGACAAACTAATCATGCAAGAGAGAACATAAATTCATCATAATAATATTTATGAGAACTATATTTCAGAACATGTGCTCGTACGGATTACACTTTTTATGAAAGGGAATCCGTCAGGATCGAGAGGAAAAATACACATGCATATTAAGCAATAAAATGGTTATACAATATTATAAGCATAAATATAAAACAATATGGTATATAGAACACATCAAAACATAGTATATAAGGTAAACATAAGACTGTTATTGAATAATGGTCCATACGAACTTCATACCATGCACATATTCAAACAATAAGTCCATGCAGTTTAGGTGTTAATTCGAGAAGAATTACATTCTTTTAATGAATGATTAAATATGATAAAAACAATTTAAAACATTAACCTACTCTTATAATTAATATGGGGATTATATAGAATCACCTCACATGTTGATTAATCCCGGGAGATCCTTAATTATAAAAATAACACAAATAAATGAATGAAGATGATAAACAAAAATAAGCCTCAGATTTTTACCTTGTAATTAGCTCCAAGCAATAAGATAATAGTTGGGTTTAGAAAGAATGACTATTTTAGAGCGGGTTTAGGACTAGTAGAGTAAATCTTACTTTGGAGTCAACTCCTTAGACTCTCAAACTTATGAGTTTTAATTCTCTAATTTGTCTCCCCTAATTCTCCCTTTGGAGGGGGTATTTATAGTTTGTGTAGGTAGTTCTCCTATCCAAAAGAGAGGGAGTTCTAGTAGGATTAGGAATTAGAGTCCAAATAGGAAGATTAAGCTTCTAAAAGCTTTTTGGTGACAAGTCCATGTAGACCATGTGATCATTAGGTCCATACAAATCTAGGCTTTAGTTTCCCTTAGCGAGCCATAGGCCTTATTCTGGGCTAAGTCTATTTTAGTCTGTATAGACATGGGCTTTAGCTTGTCCTGATGGACCATAGGCCATAGGCTCTACTGTTCTAGGCTGGATCTATGGTGTAGACCTTATAGCATTAAGTTTCGATGAATTTACACCAAGATAGCTCGTATGGATCAAGGTTTTAGGTTTCTTACCTTATTGCTTGAGCCTGTCTCCTTTTATCACCATAGATCCAAAAAGTTAGGGCACCTATAGTTTGGTGTGTGCTATGAAAATGTAGAAATTAAAACAACACATAACAAAGTAAGGAAAGAGATACTTACCTATTTTGTTTGATGTGTTGAGTGTTGAATTGACTTGTGAGGCCATCAAGTTGGCGTGAAGCTAAATTTGAGAAGATAAAAATGTGTGATAATATAGTTGAATTGATAGTGAGTTGAATCTAAAAAAGCATATGTGAGGGAGATGTTAGATTAATGTGGAGTTAAATCTGAAGAAGAATACATGATGGAGATGTTAGATTAATGTGGAGTCAAATTCGAAGAAGAATATGTGATTGAAGTATTGGATTAACATGAAGCTAAACTCAAAGAAACATATGAGATTAAGATATTGGATTAACGTGGAGCTGAATTCGAATGTGGTAATAATGTTCAATTAACATGGAGTTAAATTAGATGAAGATATGTGATAGAAATATTGGATTAACATGGAGCTAAATCTAAGGGAGAGAAGTGATAATGTTGGATTAACATGGAGTTGAATCCAGAACACATGATAATGATGTTTAGATAATGTTAGATTAACGTAAAGTTGAATTCGATAAACAATAAAAAGGAGAAGGCTACAGTTTGCACTTTTTTTTAGATGAGGTGGGGGTAATGTTTAAGGCTAGCAGGCCCTATTTTCTTAAGATAATGACCTAGTCTTTAACTTTATTGGTATGCTGTGCCTTTAATGAATAATTTTCAAAGCTAATTTGCTAGAGAAAGATAGAAGAAAGGGGAAGCTTGATGTTCAAGGCAACTAAACCCTATTTAGTGTTTTAGATGGATTAGAAGGCTGATTCCCGTCCATCATTCACTTATTCTTTTCTTTTTCCAAATTTCAATGATAAAATAGCTTTTCAATTGAACTTATTGGTGATTTCATTATAGAAATTGCTAAAAACAATTTGGATAAATTTTAAAAGGAAAGGCTAAACCTATTAGTTTTAAAAACTGAACAGATTGACCCATTTTGTTTATAGCTAAATAAAACATCTTCTGGTCATGCAAACATTTTCTAAATAAAAAGAAAATGGATATATGGAAAAGGAAACGAGTAATTTAGATAAAATTGGGGCTAAATCCACTTTATTAATTTAAAATTAAATAAAAATGGATTGACTGACTTTATTTTTCGATAAATAATGGTTAAATTTATTTTATTAGTTAAAAAACCAAAGAAAACAAATTGATTGAACTGTTATTTAATGATACTAAGAAGTGTTAACTCAAAATTGACTTTGTCAATTGGAAAAATCATATAAAGATCCATTGAACAAAAATAACCGACATAGGTTTTTTAACAAGCCAATTTTACTAGCAATTTCACATTTGAATGAAAATTTTTTGTTCATTTTTGTTTATTATTCCCTTTCTAATGTTGGCTTGATTATTTCTAGGCTTTTTTATAGTCAT
>CANXYI010191984.1:0-12748 GCA_948208565.1 Hura crepitans
TAAATAAGATCTAAAATTCTAAAACTTTCTAGTACAAAAGATCAGATGTCCTAGTATAGTGGCTAGGTGGTGACTCCACTAATCACTCTCGTCCCTAATAAAATATCATAATCTCTACAGTGGCGACTCCACTGGGGATTGAGAAATTTTAACCTGAAAGTGCCCAAATAATATGTCATCCAAATATTCTAATCTTTAGCAATCTCATGCATTACACTTCTATTAAACTGTGTCCGTGCCACCATGGATAGGGTTGTGAACCATGACTCCATTTTTCACTAAAGAATGGAGAAGTGCTAGCATATCCATCACTTATAAGCCTAGTATGGTATATGAAAAAGTGAACTAATCGATCACTATTATCCTTGATTAGAAAGACCCGTTAAGAGGGATCTTTGCTTGTGGGAGCCATATGACCTTTTGACCAAACCATTAGCCCGTGTAGTCTAGCTTAGCTACTTCCCCTAGGTTGTATGACCATAAGTGAATGCAATTGCATTTTGATTGAATGTGGGCTTATCACATTTATTTTAAGTGGGGGCAAGCCTATTGTGCCTTTTTGTCTAGGATAGGCCTACCTTAATTTCACATCAAATAAGATATAAATGTCTTAAGGCCACCATATTTGCTTGTGCATTAAATATAAGAGGCTATTAGGCTTAACTAAGACCATGTTCAAACCTATGCATTCCCCGATGATGCTGAGGTAAGCCCACCTAGGAAGAATGACTAAGACCATGTGTGTGGGTGAAATAAGGTCAGAAGGACTATTTCATGTGCTTGTCTTTTGCTACATCACAAACATGCATTGTTTATCATGCATCATTTGTGTTTCACATTATTTATATTGTACATGCATCATATCTAACCCTCTATTTTGTTGGCCACCATTGATCCTTCACTCACTGCACAGTGGAAAAGAATAGGCAAGTGCCTCAATCAAGTTAGCATAAAAGTATGCATATAACTAAAGTGAGGAACCATGTCTTCTGATAAATACATGAACAAGGCTATGTTCATGGATGCAATGGCAGAGATGGAGAGAAGAATGATGGCACTAGTTACTAATGCTCTGTCCCATGGGCAAAATCCATAAGAGGTAGGACAGACCTCGGGAACCAACAAAGGAAAGGAAATAACTGGAGAGCTCAAAGATGACCAATCCTTAGATGATGAAGTGCCTCAAGTAGTGAAGAATTGCAATAGGGTACCCCCTCCTAAGGCAGTAGAAAATGACTAATTGAAGAAGTTGAATGAAAAGATGGAGGCTATGTCCAGATTGGTAACTAGGGGTAAAGACATTAACTTGGATGACATCAGTCTAAGGCTTGATCGCTCCATGCCTCATAAGTTTAAGATGCCTGACCTTAGCAAGTTTGATGGGACTTCTGATACTCACACTCATCTAAAATAATATGCAATAGCCATGAGAGCCACCCATCTGATAGAAGAGCAAATCATGAGCTTATTTATTATGTCCCTTATATTGGTAGCACTAAGATGTACCAGGATCTGAAGATGATATATTGATGGCTAAGCATGAAGAGAAACATAGCTGATTATACATCTAGATGTCTCACTAGCCAACAAGTGAAGGCTGAGCATTAAGTTCCTTCAAGTTTGCTACATCCCATAGCAATTTCAGAATGGAAATTAGATTGAGTCACTATGGATTTTGTGATTAGACTACTGATGACTAGGAATAAGCATGATTCTGTTTAGGTAGTGGTCGATAGATTGACCAATATAGCTCTCTTTATTCTGGTGAAAAAGTATTATTACTTAGAAAAATTGGTTGAACTATATATTTATGAGATAGTTAGGCTTCATAAAGTGCTTCATTTATCATGTTAGATAGAGATCCCCATTTTACATTGAGATTTTAGAGGAAGCTCCATAGATTCCTGATGTCTTTTCATCCTTAGATGGATGGTCAGTCAGAGAGAATCATTTATATTCTAGAGGATATGATTCGAGTATGTGCCATAGAGCTTAAAGGTAGCTAGGATAAGTATTTGTCATTGGTAGAATTCGCTTACAACAGTAGTTACCAAGCGAGCCTTGGTATAGCTCCTTATAAGGCATTGTATGGGAGAGGAAGCAGGTCTCCTTTATGATGGAATGAGTTGAGTGAGCACAAGCTTATGGGATCAGATTTTGTTAAGGTTACTAAAGAAAAAGTGAAAATCATCAGAGAGAGGCTAAAGGCTACTTGAGATAAACAAAAATCCTATATAGAATTGAAGAGAAGAGATGTTGAGTATGAGGTTAGTGATAAAGTTTTTCTTAAAGTATCTTTATAGAAAAAGGTGTTGAGGTTTGATAAGAAAGGAAAGTTGAGTCTGAGGTTTATTAGACCATATGAGATCATAGAATGTGTGGGTCCATTAGCTTACAAACTAGCTTTACCTCTAGAGTTGCAATAGATTCCTGATGTCTTTCAAGTTTCAATGCTAAGAAGATACAGATTAGACCCTTCACATGTTTTGATAGCTAAAGATGTGGAGATATGACTAGATTTGTCATATGAGGAATAACCTATTGGTATATTAGGCAGAGAGCTTAAAGAATTGCAGAACAAGACTATGTCATTAGTGAAAATGTTATGGCGACATCATGGCATGGAAGAAGCAACATGTGAGAGTGAAGCTTAGATGCGAGAACAATATCCACATTTGTTTGAATCTGGTATGTCAAAGATAACATCTTTTCTAAGAAGGAAAGAAATGTAACGAATCAAAAATCCAGACTCTTGTGAATAGTACTTTTGATGGTGAATAGTGCTTCCCGAAACTCGAGTCGCACTAAATGTACCGACGGGTAGTATTAATTATAAGAAAATTTATGGTAAAGTTTAAAGCCAATCTAAAGTTATCCGGATGGTTAAAAAGGCTAAATAAGATTTTACTGCAGTGCCCTGTGAATAGTGTCACAGGTAAAGCTAAATCATAAATAATATAAAAAGTTGCTCAAAATAATCTAAAAATGTTACAACCTGATATTCAAATATTCTGAATAGTCTATTGGCTTTGGAATCAGAATTTTTTGATATCAAGATGTATTTTTACTGAATTTTTGAGACATAAAATGCATTAATTTTTTTAGGTTTTTATGGTTGTTTAGGCTCGAGATTTTGAGAGGATTTAGGGCTTAGATTTATCTTATTTTGAGGATAGGAATAGAGGAAAATTGATATTTCTGTTGGTTAAAATAATTTTTCAAAGCAAAGAAAAAAATTATTTTTGAAAAGTATATAAAGGGGAAATCCTAATTTCCTTTTTATACCCACCAAACTCTCCTCCTCCACTCTTCCTCCCCCAAAATCCCACCCCCTCCTCTCTTTCTCTTTCCTTGGTTGGTTTCTTCCTCTATGGAAAGACCCACTTCATTAACTTATACCCAAAAAGACGAGCGTCTCAAGATGAGTCCGTGGACAGCAAAATCGTCAGGAATGGTAGAGTATTTTTAGAGAAAATCAAGAAAAATTCTGAGGTAAATAGTAACCATCTCTCTCTTAAGTTTTTCTTTTCCATAAATTTTATTTTTTCTTAGGTTTTTAAGGTGTTATAGAGTGTATATCTAGGCTTGAAATATTTTTTCGACATGCAAATTATTTTATATTATTTAGTGAAGTTTCTACCCTTTTGAATTCATAAGTGAGGCATCAACCTGAGCCTCTTAAGGTAAGGAAAAGGCTTAGGCTAGCTTCGAGCATCCCATACAACTTATTATGGTATGTGTAATCACCTTAATAAGAGAAGTAAATGCATGAAAATCAATATGCCATATAATC
This sequence comes from Hura crepitans, assembly GCA_948208565.1. NCBI lineage: Eukaryota > Viridiplantae > Streptophyta > Magnoliopsida > Malpighiales > Euphorbiaceae > Hura > Hura crepitans. Next base: position 3,794 of record CANXYI010191984.1, read on the forward strand.
ACATAATAGTCATAAATGCTATAAATTGCATAAATGCCTAATAAATGATATCCTTGATATAAATATGATTATTTATGTTGCACATATGTAATAAGGTGACTAGAACATGTTATACAAGTGTGATGTGCATTTATGAAGTAATTAAAGAATAAATGGTATTATGTGAATTTTAGACATATAGTGAGATGGTATGTGACTAAGGTGTATTTATGTGTATAACATTGATTTTTGTTATTACATGACATAAAATGCAATGCATGGTGCAGGTATAGGGGTCGAATGGTCCTATAATGTTATTTTGCTTGCTTATGTGGTTATATGACCTTATAATGCCATTATATGATGTTATGTGTGTAAATGGTTCGGATATCATGTTTTGTGCCAAAAGTGCCATTCTAAATATGCATTTATGATGACTAAAAGTGTTTGTGCATGCTTAGTGTTGCCCCAAATGCCAATTTGCATGTTGTATGGTTTATTGATGCATATGTGGGCATATAATGCATGTATGCTGCTATATGCTAAAAAAGTGTACAAAATGACATGTTAAGCGTAATGTGATAGTTATGCACAACCATGAGGCATGAGATGATATAATATATGTTAATGATGAAAGAAATGATAAAATGTGTGTTTATGAGTTTGGTTGAGTTATTCTAACTTTTACACCTAGGCGATGTGCCTATTTAGTGTTTTGAGCCCGTATGAGCCTATATTTGGCATTGTGTTTTAGTTAAAACATATTGCTTCATATGATGTTTAGCCCTTACTGAGATATGAAATGGCTATTGGGATGTGTGTATGCATGAAATGACAATAATTGTGTTATGTGTTAAAAATGGCTTAAAATAAAATAATTAACTATTTTAATGATGCCTATACAGTTAGACAACCTAACATTGATAGGTTGATCGGTTAACTATGATTAGTAGATGTAATGTTTACCTTCGAGTATTAGGCTTTCGGGTCATGATGCATATTTTTACCAACGTGAACTAGGCTTTGGGGCCATTATTTAGCACTACATATGTGCAAACCTTCAAGTTGATGAATTTTGTATCCACGGATACCAGTGCCTTTAGGTATATTGTTTAGCACCTTCAGGTAGGCCGTTATTTTTTATCTAGCCTTGGGCAGTTGTCTTTTTACTATGGGCATAAATTAAACAAATAATTATAATAAAAATGATAATTGTGGTTATAGCATAAATAAGCGTAAAATAATGTTAGGTGCATTTTAAATCACTCAGTGTGCATGATATATATATATATATATATATATATATATATAGTATAATGTTAGGTTAAACCCATTTAATTGATGTATGTGGTATAATGTTGAGTTTTATACTCGTACTGTTGATGGCCTAATGCATATAAGGTCTTGAGACCCGATTATGGGGAAATGATGCGTTTGTGTGATAATGAATCATAATGCAAGTCTTATGCTTGTTACCATGTGATATGAAGTTTGTGTATGTTTGTGACTAATATATGAATGTTTTATGCATATAATTGAGTTTTATTCATGATGAAAGTGATTGTGCAGTGAGTATAGGTATCATGTAGTTTTCGGGTTACTAAAGGCAATTAAGTGTTTACATTTCATAATTATGTTGTTATCATGATATGTGCTTGAGTATGGTTTGATGTGACTCACTTAACACATATTGCATAAATGTATGCCTAAAATTGCTATATCTAGTTTAAGTGATTACACTAATAAGCAAAATCTTAGCACATTGTCTATTTATGAAGCATATGTAATAAATAGTAGATTAGAGCCAAAGCTTCTACACCATAGGGATAATTTTTTAAGATAGCACCAATTGGGGTATTTTTTTTTATAATTTTGTAATAGCATAATGATGTAAATGTAATAGTAGTAGTGTGCTCTTGTGATTCTAGAGAAATTAGGCCTAATCTATAACTTGGGCTATTTTTGTAACTAAAGTTGTAATATTGTAAAAGCTTTATTTTTCTCACATGATTGTGTGATAAATTATGATATTCCATGTCAGAATGCTATATGAGTTGAGCCTGAGGCTCATTGTGTTTGTGTTGTGACAAGGAGGGTCAAGAGGATCCATTAGAGTTAGAGATGAGTTTATTCATATTTTAGAAGTATTTTTAAGCAGGTAAAAATTTGGGAAAGTGTCCTAGTATAACTGTTATGCTGCTAGATTTTCGACATCATGACCTTAATGTTTACCTCAAAATGTATGCCAAATGATTTTTAATGTTTTTACAACTCTTTAAGTTAAGAAATTGGTTTATTATTTATTTATTAAAAATTTTTTAATTAATCAAGTTTTAAGGGTAGCAAAAATTTGATATCGGTATACGGTGGTGCTCCCCATTCGGGTTCGGTATACAGACTGGGTAGAGGGTGCTACAACGCATCATAACACTAACATACTGAGTATACACTAAGTGGCATAATTGATAGAATAAATGCATGTAATAAATGCAACACACATATGAGATCACATACATAGTCAAATAGACATTATAATTATGTTATTTTAGATTTATCAAGTCATACACTAGTTATATGCTAAATCTTATAGCGTGTTGTCATGCAAGCAACTAGTTCATATGCCATTTGATTAGCTCAAATACTTAAATCCAAGTGTTCCTTTAATTGTCATTATTACTTGTCAAGTAATGTTATATTTATTAATTTTGATGTTATTTAGGCCCATGATAGATAGACCACACTTTAAGACACCAGATAGCGGGATCTATCTTGTGCAATGGCATACATTTTAGGCCTCGATAGCTACATCTACCTAGTTTGATAGCAGGGATTAATTCATAAACCTCCTAATAACAATTTAGTAGATAGCAGGGATCAGTCTATAGAACTCCTAATATCTATAAGTGGGATAATAGGGATCAAACCTGTGAGAGCTCCCAATACCCAAAGTCAATATCTCTAATAAAACATAGGCGGATAGTAAGGATTAGCCTTGCGAGACCTCCTAATATTAATGTAAAGCCAATGGGTAGTGGGGATCAACCCAAGTGGACCTCTCAATACTTGGGTGTGCATGGTTCATCCTTATAACCTTGGCAGCTACACTCACCATCACATCAATAATAGTTACCTTAAAAGGGCTAACCTACCTAGTAGCTATTAATTACCTAGTTGACCGATCAACCCATCTAGTAGGTGTCTAACTGATGGGCCAATTCACTATTTATCTTTCTTATATAGTTATTATTCATTTTTCACCTTATATCATAGCATTAACAACACTTATATTTATTTTACATATAATTATAGACAATTTCTCATTTTAGGTCGTTTGTTGCATAATCACTATTCATTTAGTCATTTTTTTGCCTAAGTTACTATTCATTTAGTCACTTTCCATAAAATATGTTATCCATATCTCTTAGCATATCAATCATAAATTCATCATTGTTACAACCATTTTATCCCATAATAATCATCATTCTATTTATCATCACTGTGCCAACATTGATACATATACCATCACCATTTCACATATCATGATCTATGTCACCATTACCCCTTATTTTAGGTCACCATTTCTTAAGCTACAATTCCATACATCTCATTATTTGAATTCACATTATTAGAATGAATTTTACATCTCACTTCTATGTCAATGCCATGCTTAACATGTCATATACATAAATACACATACCATGCCATATATGCACACTATTCAGCCATACATAGCACACATACCTACATTTTGTTTCTTTCACCCATATTATGCATACAATGTTATTTTCATTCCATTAACACAACCACAATACTCATTTACATCAATTCCATGCCTAACCTTAATTTATACCATTTCCATACACATGTATACATGCAAAACCATGAAAAACTACATGGCATGCATTAATTAATTTTAGTCCACATACATAGGGTGTGAAAACACCCCTTTCTCTACCACTTGAAGGCCTTTGATGGTGCTCTCCTTCAACACCTTCTCCTTGACCTAAACATAAAGGATTTTACCTTAGTGAAATTCTAAAAAATTCTATACAACTCTAAATTGAAATCTAAAACCATAAGATTTCTTAAAATAACTAAGGCTACCTAAAACAAAAACAAAAATTGAAATAAAAACACTTACACCAAAATTAGCACTATTCACCAAGTAGGAAAATCTCACTTTCTACCTTCTTTTTCTCATTTTTGTCAATAGGGTAAGCTTCAAGATATTGTAGATGTCAAAAAGCATGTAAGGAGTGTAGGATTTAGTAGTGGGAGGATAGAGAAATGAAGAAAAAAGGGAAGAGAGAGAGTGTGTGAATGGCGTCATCTTTGGGAGATTTTTGGGAGGCGAAAGATGGTTTTGGCACATGTGGCACTCCCACATGTGCACCCTCTTTTATATTAGTTAGGTGGACGGCTCAAATAGCATCACATGGTGATCTAATGGTTCGTATTCTCTTGATTTTCATTTAAATTTTAAAAATTCATAGAAATTTCTTTAGACCTCCAAAAATAGTCATCTTAGTTTTAAAATAGTCAATTAGTGTTGTTAAGAGACTCGTAAAATTTCAAGTTAAAATTCCATCAACAGCTATAGTTACTATTCACTCGCTAAAATAAAATACTTTAAATAAATATCAAATTGTCTTAAAAAATTAAAATTCCTTCTTAACTCGGAATGATTTATTGGTCCTACTAAAATTTTAAATTATTTCATTTTGTCTACTTCTGGATTGTCAAAGTTTGATAACCAATACACCCGTTTCTGGCCTTATTAAAGTGCCTCAACTTATAAGGAATACTATTAATGCCATAGAGGTACTGTTTATGAAAATTAGACTTAAGGGTGTTATAATTCTTTCCCTCTTAAGAAATTTCATCCTCAAAATTACATGTGGTGAATAAATGCAGGTACTATGCTTTCATCTGCTCTTCACTTTCCCATGTGGCTTCTGTGGTCTTGTGGTGTCTCTTAGCACTTTAACTAAAGGGATTGACTTGTTCATCAGCTGCTTTATTTCTTTAGCCAAGATCTTCATTGGCTCTTCTTCATATGTTAGGTCTAGCTATACTTATATCTCTTATGCAGCTATCACATGTGATGGATCTGATCGATATCGCCTCAATATTGATACATGGAATACGTCATGGATTTATTGTAGCATAAAAGGTAATGCCAATCTATAGGCCAAAGGTCCCACATGTTTTGTGATCTTGTAGGGATTAATGAATTTGGGTTTAAGTTTCCCCTGTTTTACCAAATCTAAGTATCTTTTTCTATGGTGACACTTTGAGGAACACTCGTTCAACAACTTTATACTCAATGTCTCTTTATTTCAAGTCTACAAACAATTTTTGTCGGTCAAAGGCGGATTTCAATCTATCTCTTATAATCTTAACCTTCTCTTCTATATCTCTAACCATGTTGAATCCCAAAATCTTACCTTTCCCAACTTCACTCCAATAAAGGGGAGTTCTGCACCTTCTACCATATAAAGCCTCATAAGGTGCAATTCCTAAGCTGGCTTAGTGGCTATTGTTGTAGGCAAATTTAGCCAATGATAGATATTGATCCTAGTTAGCTCTGAACTCTATTGCATGACTATGTAGCATATCTTTCAACACTTGTATCACCCGTTTTGATTGTCTATCCATCTATGGGTGAAATGTTATGCTATATGTCAATCGAGTACCCAATGCTTCTTGTAGTTTCATCTAAAATCAAGAAGTGAACCTTAAGTCTCGATCTGAAATAATGGCTATTGGTACTCCATGTAACCATACCATCTCATTAATATAAAGTCAAGCCAGCTTTTCTAAGGAATAATCCATCCTTATCCGAACAAAGTGAGCTATCTTCATTAATTTGTCCACTATCACCTATGTAGCATCACACTTACTTTTGGCCAGTGGTAACCCCATTACAAAATCCATAATGATCTTCTCCTATTTCCATTATGGGATTGCTATCAAGTGTAACAACCCAGAAGGAACCTAGTGTTCAGCTTTTACCTATTAGCAAGTTAAGCACTGAGCTAAATATTCAGTTACTTATCGATTCATTCCTAGCCACTAGTAGTAGGGTTTCAAAACAAGATACATCTTTATGCTTTTTGGATCCATGGAGTATAGAGCTTCATGAGCCTTTTTCAAGATCTGCATTCTCAATCCATCCACTTTTAGTACACATAGCCTGTTCTAATAGTACAAGCTTCCATCATCAACAAATTCAAACCTTATCATCTTCCCTTCTTTAGCTTTACTCATGGTTTGCACCATATTTTCATCTTTTAACTAGACCTCATTTATCTGCTGCCTAAAGCAAAGTTTAATTTGCATTTTAGCTAAAAGGGCATTTTTTTACTATGTATTCCACTCTAGCATACAAAAGCTTTAGGGTGGTAATAAGTTTCTTGCTTAAAGCATCTGCAGCCACATTGGCCTTTCCATCGACGTTGCTTGAGATTCAATTCCTTCTATGAGTACTTCAAACACTTATGGTTAGTATAAATGTAACACTTTTCTTCGTACAAGTAATGTCTCCACACTTTCAATGCAAATACAATAGCAACCAATTCTAGATCATGTGTGGTGTAATTCTTTTCATGAGGCTTCAATTGCCTAGATGCCTATGCAATTTACTTTCTTACATTAAAACATAACCATGTCCGTTATGTGAGGCATTACTGTATATCATAAACTCTTTTCCTTATTTAAGTTGAGTAAGAATAGGAGCATCTATCATCATTCTTTCTAATCTATCAAAACTTGTTTAACACTTATCATCCCATTCAAACCTCACATCTTTTCTTATCAATCGTGTCAATAGAGCTATAATCATTGAGAAACCCTTTACAAACCTCCGATAATATCCTGCCAATCTTAGGAAGCTTTGAATCTCGATTATGTTCCTAGGACAATTCCACTATAGTATAACTTTAACAGTACTTGAGTCCACTGTGATACCCTCAGCTGAGGCAATGTGACCTAGAAAGGCTACTTCTTCCAACCAAAACTCACATTTGCTCAGTTTATTCAATTGCCTATCCCTTAAAGTCTGTAGCACAATTCTACGATGCTACTCATGTTCCACCTGAGTCTTTGAATACACTAAGATGTTGTCTATAAACACCACAACAAATTGATTGAAATAAGGTTTGAAGATCCAATTCATCATGTCTATAAAAAAGGCTACTAGGGCATTAGTGAGCCAAAATGGCATCACTAGGAACTCATAATGCCCATATCGAGTCTTGAAGGTAGTCTAAGGGATGTCACTCTCCTTGATCCATAACTGGTGATGCCCTGATCTCAAATCTATCTTGGAAAAGATACTAGCACCTCACAACTAATCGAAGACATCATCAATTCTTGGTAAGGGATATTTATTCTTGACTGTTACTTTAATCAATTGCCTATAATTGATAGACAATTAAAGTGATGCATCCTTCTTTTTCACAAACAATACGAGTGCTCCCCAAGGTGAAATACTAGGACTAATAAAGCCTTTATCAAATAATTCTTGCAATTGCACTTTTAACTCCTTCAACTCCGCTGGTGCCATCATATATGGTATGATGGACATTGGGTTTATGCCGGGACATACCTCAATCTCAAAGTCTAATTCTCAATATGGTGGTAATCTTGGTAGTTCATCTAGAAAAACATTAGGAAATTTTGATACCACTAGTATCTGATTAAGGCTAAATGCTGTGGTAGTGGTATCTACTATGTGAGTTAAGAATGCTTCATATCCCTTCCAAATGAGTAACATGGCTATAAGGGCTAATATGATATTGGATAAGAAATTTCTTTTTACCATAATTGTCACCTCTTACCTGCTTATCCTTTGCAGACTATTTTCTCTTATAATGAATCACTGCTTTATGTTTTGATAGCCAGTCCATGCCTAGTATGACACTAAACTCATAAAGGGAAGTTCTATCAGATCTCCTAGGAATATTTAATCTTGAATCATTAGAAGACAATCTCTATAAATTGTATTCACCATCACACTCTACCTAATCGATTTGCTCACTTGGATATCTAAGTCTATAGACTTTAGTTCTAGTCCTCTATCTCGTGCTTGTGTGGTGCAAATATAGGAATGTGTGGAACTAGGATCAATTAATGCTAACACAGGTGCATCAAATAAGTAAAAAGTACCAACAATGATGTCTAGTGCTTCAACTTCCTCCTAGGCATAGATAGTGTACTACTGTGCTAAAGCTCTAGGCTCTAACCTTATCCTCTAATTATTGCTCAGCTATTCCTCCCTTATTTGTCTCTATCTTTACTGGGTGCTACTATAACTGATGCTTGGGTCTATGTAGCCTCGAATTGTCTTTGAGGATATTCCCATTGAAAGTGGTTTTTGGCTCCGTATACAAAGCATTCTCCTCTCTTGTACTACCAGCACTGCCCCCAGTGTCTCTTATTGCAACTCTAATATGCTGGAGGTGCACTCTTAGCTTTAAACAATGGAGCACTTAAGGCCTGCTGTGATGATTGAGGCCTAGGAGAAATGGCCTAACCTGACCTCTAAAGCAGGGCCTACCTCTAGGACTGCTGTCTCAACTATCTATGAGACTACTGACCGGGATGGAACTCTCTCTATCTCTTGCCCCCCCTAAAGCTAAACTCATCTAACCAGTAGTAAGGGTTCTCTTCCTCTAAAATAGCTCCCTTTTTTCTTGCATTATATCCTTCATGTCATAAGCTGTATCTAACAACTCTGAAAAATCTTAACTCTTTGTAGTGCTAATTTGTATTTGCAGCTCGACATTAAGGCCCTTTTTGAACCTCTTACATTGTTTTTCATTATCAGGTAAGAACTCCTTAGTATATCTACTTAGGTAAGCATAATCCTTCTTGTATTCAAACATTGACCTTTGCCCTTATTTTTGGTCTAAGAATTCTTATCTCCTTTTCTCCTTATAGGATTCTAGGATATACCTTTTGTGAAACTCTTTT
>CANXYI010192078.1:0-11162 GCA_948208565.1 Hura crepitans
AGTGGTATTAGAGCATAGGTTACTTGTTCCTAGGAATAGTAGATAAGTGCCTCTGTCTAAGATTAATTCTTATTGAATTGCTACACTGCAACGAGGCTAGCAAGTGACTAATTTATTCGTAATGATTACATTAAGTGGGTAAACCCAACTAGAACAAAGGAAGTTAATAATAAGTCAGACCCTACTACTAATCGAAGGAACGATAAGTTGGATGTCACTATATGCTAATCACCCACTCAAGCCCAATTATAATAATTCAGTCAAATATTACTGGTATTATAACTACAAGTTAAGGGACTTGTTAAAATGGGCAATAGAGTTAGGGTAGATGTTGTGCCTTAAGAAAGGAAGTGCAAATAAATGATAAATCCTTCCTACAGAAAAAGCAAATATATTAGGTCAGCCTAGTTCAAGCCTCAATATTAAAAGAAACATAGGGAGGCCTTGATATGAATTGGGCATTAAAACATAGATCTATTCTCACTGACTGTCTATGTTACAGTGGCATTACCGGATGAAGTGTGGGAATAAGCTAAGGAGAAATTCAATTAACAATAGCCTCTTTACTAGATTTGAGGCAGAATTGGAAGTTAGTTGGGCAACGAGTTAGTGAAACACATCAAGGAAAAGATACTTCAAAAGTTAGTATGGGCATGTCATGCTTAACTGATGTGGCAAATTGGTAAAAATAGATTAGAGATAGTACATACCTCTATATTTGAATAATATTAATCCATCATAAGGACTGGAAACCTAAATGTGCAAGGCTAACCATGTGAAATTAAGAATGATACTAATTGAATTGTGGTCACATATAGGAATTATATGTACCTTGTCAGTTAGTAAGCTATACACAGCTAAATTACTAGCCTTATTGGGAATTACTAAACCCAGCTATTCGTGTATGCACTTCGAAGAATATTAGAGAATATTCATACTGTATAGTTAGGAAGTTGAATAAGAGATACTTAAAATATTTAATAAGATTGGTACAAATGAATGTACCAATAAAGAGGTAAATGAGTAAAACTCAATACAGATACACAAGAAAAAATAAATGAATAAATAAATGAGTGTAATTAATTTGATTACTACTAAGATCCTTATAGGTAAAGGCAATTTCCTGTTCTTTGGCTACATTCCTTACCGAGCCCGGGCATTTGTATTTTGACATGGACTGCATATTGGCATAATCTTCCTTCATTTTAGCATATGCATTGCAATGATTGCTCATGGCATATTGATAGCCTAGCTATGAGGGGACTTGGAAGGAGTCAAAAAAATCAAACCATAAGTAAATATTAAGAGAAAGGGAAAAAGGAAGTAATGAAATAAATCTGATACAATAAAATATAGTGAAAATAATATATTTACAATTTTACCCTTAAGAGGGGAAGGTTGTAAAAATTCACCCAACAGTGATGAGTACCCAAAGTATTATAATGGGTTGTGAGCATTTGGGAAAAAAGGCCCCAAACAATGATTGTAAAAAGGATATCAGTAATCTCTCATATTAAGGCATCCAAGTAATGTAAGGAAATACTTAGGGTTAAGGCCACACTATTAGTGGCAGATATAAGACAAAGTGATCCCAGAATACATATACGACTGACTATTAAGGTTGTTAACAAGTAAGGTCAAGGTATTAGATTCTTTCTAGATTGTTGTGTTTTATACGTAATAAGAGTTAAATGCAAGAAGGCTTAATACGAGCATGTACAAAGTGAATGAAATGGCATGTTATATCATGGGTAAATAGAGTTACCAATATTTTGTTAAGAAAACACTATGCATATATAAGGAAGAAGCAGAATGACAATTTCAGAGTAGTTTGTCTATGACTTAAAACTGATGATATGATGCCAGATGATTGTAAACATGTTGATTTATGGCACAATGAATGCTTTCAAACCAGTAAGTTATAAGACACTGCCAAGACACAAGGATTACGTAAACACCTAAGAAGTAAATAAAAGCTCGATGTGGCGTCCAAAATTGAACCGAGAAATTTTGAGGATGAAATTTTCTAAGAGGGGAAGTTTGTAATGCCTGTGCACCAGGGCTCCAAGAACAGTGCTCGAGACCTGAAAAGGGCACCCAATGTGCCAGGTAACTGGCATGAATTCTGAGGCAAGGTACGCTTCCTAATAAACTTTAAAAGCTTGAAAAGGGGTACAAATGACCTCAATAAAAATTTTAACAGAATCAATAAATTAATTTGGGCCATACGCTAGCAAGTTGTGGGCTCATATCGAGTCGAATTAGGAATGACCTGAGATGTGCCCGAATGAACTAAAAAATAATGGACCCTGAAGCTTAAAAATTACACTGAGTCCAATGGTGAAGAAATTTTTAGAATCGGAGGACATTTGCAAACCCTTGTGATTTTTAAGGTTGGCATACAAACTAAGGTAGTCTGAAAACTGTCCTATTGAAGGAATTGGGCCACGAAAATTCATGAGTGTGTAATTGGGATTAAATAAGGAATTTTAAAACAAATGGTGCAATTTTTTGATGTCAGTTGGAATTTTTCGGGTTTTCAGCCTGACTGTGATTTTCCCAAAATTTCACTAGGCTAGTTCCCGAAGGAATTTGACCATGAAATTTGGTGTGCCTCTAATTAAAGGTATTTGAGGATTTTATAAATAAACATGACAATTTTTGGAGGTCTGAGTGGCCATATAAAAATTCCCAAAGTTCTGCCATGAACCGAGTTGCTACGAAACATTTGATTTTCAATTCAGGTACTTCTTGATGGAATTTTGCCTCAAAAATTTGTAGACATGAAATTGGGGTCAAATGATGATTTTAGGAACAAATGATTCATTTTTTTGACAACTGTATGATTTTTAAAAAATTTTCGAAGTTAGCAGCCTTTATGTTTGGGAATTCGAATCCCGAGGTGCTCAGGAACTCCGTGACACGAACCAAGGTTGTTCCAATCCCTTCTATTCACTAAACCATGTGGTAAAATCTTGTGGCAACCACCTAGCCACCAATTTCACACCAAAATGATTTTTTATTTCCTTCTCCTCTCTTTCCTCACCTCTTTCTTCTTCACAATTTACTAGTCAAGTTTTAACTTTCTCCTCCCTTATTCCAGGCTATTTCAACCAACAATTCCCATTGATTACCACCTAGAACTCATGCTAAATGATGAAGAAAAGAAGTTAAGGGAGAATGGCCAGTCGTAGGGATGGTTAAGATGCCAAGAAAAGCAAGGTGAAGATGGTGAACTCCATGGGTAGCAAGGAGATGTAATTACAGAGTAAGTGTTCCAATTCAGTTTCCTTTAAGAATTTCTTCACCTAAATAGACAGAGCTGATCAGAATTCAAATTAATCTTGTGTATGTTGGATTTTGGTGTTTATATAAGGTGAAATGGTGAGAGACAGCAAAGGATTATTTAAGTGAAAAGGGAGGAGCAGCAAGGTGGTAAAGTGAGGAAGGAAAGTTGTTAAAATTCTAAGGGACAGGAAATGAGGTTAGTGAATTTAATTCAATTAAGAGCTTACCTCCCTCTCTTTCTTATTTTTCTTTTCTAGTTCTTTATTTTTTTCTGCTAGTTCCATATTGGTTAAGGGTGGAAAAATTTTGGTATGTAGATCTAAATTCATGAAGAAATTACTGTATTTGAGTTTTCCCTAGACTCTTATGGCTAGACATTAGTTTAGAAATGGAGTGAACTTGAACTTGGTAGATAGGAGGGTGTGTGCTTGATAAGCAGTAGGCCTAAATTCAGTTTTGATGGGAACGTGAGTGTGAAACACATTGTTGGAGTTGGTACAGGGAAGAGGAAATTCGGGTTAAGCATAGAGGGAAGAAATAGTATCAGGGATAATGGGTGTTGAGGTTTCTTTCATGGCATGGCTAGAGGATGGTTATATGTCACCTTAGGAGAGCATAAGCATACATAGGACTTATATTAGAGAAAACAAGGGGCTGTGGATAAGAGTACAAACTGTGATTTTATGTGACAGCATAAGGGAATAAAATGGGGTTGCTTTGAGCCATCTTATGGGGTAGGAAATGGCAAGTAACATATGGCCTATGAGATGTATAAACCTAGTTATAAATGTATTGATGTCAAAGGATTATTTTAGATATGTATATGTATGTCACTTAACACTAGGACATAGTTACTTATGAATGAAGATAAGGACATCTCATTAGAGTTGTAGTTGAAAGATAGGTTAGGCTCTATAGTGTATTTGAAGGGTGAGAGTTACGTGAAGTGTAATGGTATTAAAACAAGTTTAATGCTACATTATTAATCTATACCAATACATGGGAGTAACTTAACTAAGATAGCCATAAGAAGGTGTTAGTAAGGTTGCAAGGAGATATAAGTGACAACTTAATGGCATGTGAGCAATAAGGTGTCTAAGTGATAAATTAATTAAGCTATGCATGATTGGTATATAAATTATTTAGGGCTAAATTATTGACATATAGATTTAATAAAAATACAGATGGTATATATATAAATGTTAGAGTATAGGAATAATGGTATTAAAATAAGTTTAATTCTACATTGTTAAGGGTATAAATAATCTACCTAAGAGAATAATGGAATTAAAATAATAGGTTGACTTAAGCATGGAGATGAAATGATATGATATGTCAAGTATGAGGAAATTAGAAATCTGTAGATTGCTTTTAAATAATTATTGCTTCTAAATAATTGCTTGTACACTAAGTTAATATTTTTTACCAAAGGAGCGTAACAACCCATAGGAAATGGATACCTTGGGTAATAAAAATAAATGAGCTGAGAGGGTCTTTTTTATGGACATAAGTATGTAAGCCAATACTATTGCATGAGAAAAATAGACTTATAAGAGTTTTAATTTTATATTACGAAGGTAATAAAACAAGTTACTTGTGAAAGTAATATGGCATGTAAATAGATAGATAATAGAAAAGAAAATAATGGTCATAAATAAAAGAAGGGAAAATGTATTGAATGCCTTAAAAAGGAAATTAAAAATGTAGCATAAAGATGTGATTCAGAATGGCACAAATTAGTGCCTACATTATAAGCCCCTTTTGTAATTGAATTGACATGATATGTAAAGCTCCTTTAAGATCTAGTTAAGACTATAATTTGATATGAACCTGAGCCTATAATGGTTAATTATTTAGAATGAAATAAGGCATAGGAAAATGTTCAAAATTTGATGGCTATAGGCCTATAATGGTGACAGAAAGAATATTGGCTTTAGGCCTTTGAGAATATGAAATTGAGACATTTGAGGCTATGAGGGTTAACTGTTAACATGGCACAAAGCATGAAAGGATGCCTAGAATATAATGGCTATAGGCCTATGAACATAATAGGGACATTAATGGCCACGGGCCTATGATTGTGATAAGTACCTGAGACGTGACCTATAACTGTCCTAAGAAAAGGACTATTCTAGACTTAATTAAAACATTGCTAATGAAGTTGATACATAAGAAGCTATAATATTAAATAAATAGCCCCAAACATATTTATGAATTGAATTTAAGTTAAGCTTATAAAAATAGACTTAAAATTGTCCAGCTAGACCAAAATATGACCTGTAACTGTCTAGGTCAATTTTCAACTATTAAAATAAATTATTATCTATCTGTTAACCACTTCTAGACATTATTAAATGATGATTAGTAATAGAGTAAATGAGAAATTAAGACAACTAGCCCGTAACTATTTGGGCTAAGAATAAACTGTCGAATAAAAATTAACAACTGTCTATTTTTTAGTTAAGAATATTATATAAAGATGATAAGTAAAAGAATGAACATGAAATGAAGTTAAATGGCCCATTAGTAGACACCCACTGGATGGGTTGACCGGTCAATATAGGGTTTAGCAACTGCTAGTTATTTAGTGACTAGAGAGGTCTACGGACTGATCTCTATTATGTCACCTAATCTTTGAGATTAATTATTGGTGGATAGAGAGGTCTACAGACTGATCTCTATCATGTCACCCAGACTTTGAAATTATTTAGTGGTTAGAGAGGTCTCCTGACTGATCTCCATCATGTCACCTAGTTATACATTATTATTTATGGCTGGGGAGGCCTACGAGCTGATTTCTATTATGTCACAGAACACTTGTGTCTAGAGAGGCTACAGCTAATCTCTATTATGGCACTTAAGCTGGTGCAACGGTATAGGTTCAAAATGGCAACCCCTGCATTAGTTATTCCTTCTAGATCCAATGTACTGCAGTTTAGTCTACCTAGTGGGGGTTAAGTTTAAACTTAAATATTATTCCTTTTAATTAGTTAACTAGTTGAATGAATATGATGTCTGCAATATAATCAATGGAAATCTGAGTGAGCCAAAGAAAATAATTAATTGAGATTAATACACAGATATACCTATAAGTGTCTAGGAAATATAGTATAAGAAAAATATATAAGGTGTGTATAATGTTAGTAGAAGCTTTGTCTCCATTAACCTCAACATAAGGAGTTAAATAGCTATATGAACCACTTAATTAAATTAGTGTAGTGACTTGAATGTAGTTAATTTGTTAAAGGATTAGAATAGTATATAATTAAATACAAAGGAAGATATATTTTTATTTGACCTTTATATGTATGAATCTATAAAATGGATATATTAAACTATTTATGTGTAGTAGGTGAGACATATTTTTAATTAATTAAATTCACCACTGAGTTTCATACTCAGTGTACTAATGTTTTAATGCGCAGGTAAACAAGAACAATAGGGCAGCCTCGAGATGGGTGTAGTGTCGCCATAGAATCAGCAAGGGAGATGATTTTTATTTGATTGACTCTGTGTAATGGCACTCATGTAATAGCTGTAGGTTATGTCCAACATGCTTAGAAGCTGCTGTGGTTTTATAATCTATTTGAGCTATAAATTTGTATGAACAGTCTTTGTATAAATGAATGAGAACTTTTATGACTAGTTGTCTTTAATTTTATATTGAATTAAATGTGGGGCCTAAGGCCTATGAGATGTTAATATATGAAGGATTAATAGGATAGGCGTTAAGGTTAGAAGTACACCTAGTATTAGGAGTCTTCAGGGGTTTAATAAGGGTGTTACACATAAACCGAAGCCTTAGGGAGTTCGTACGAACTTGACAATGCAGAGATGGGACCAAATAGTTTATTCTTTATTTGTTTATTTGGTTATGTTCTTTTTATTTCTTTTAACTATTTTGGATTGTAATAGGTAGCTTAATAACTCATTTTACATGCCAAAGGCCTAAATTCACATTAATGGTTTTCTACCTAATGAATTGGTGTTTTCTTAATAACATGGTTTTTGAGTTTTCCTTAATAGAAGTCACATAAAAATGCATTTCAACAAAGGCCAATCTCTTAGAGATGAGAGTTGGGCAATTATTGCCAATTCCTATGGAATTATAGGTAGTTGTCAAGTTAAACAATAACTAATGAATAACTAAATTTTTGGTTGATTAATATACACTTATGCTTGTTGTATATTTTAAATATTGAAATTTATTTTCCCTAAGTGAAAAGGTGACATGATTGCTTTAATTAAAATGCTTGCTTACATGATAAACATTAGAATATAAAGGAATGCATATTATTGAGGCATAAATAAGATATGATTTTAAACCCCTTCTGGGCAAAAGATTAGTGGTCCTAATGTAAAGCCAGGTGGTGACTTTAAACACTAACTACCTTATCCCCAATAAAATATAATAAATCTTCACATGCATTAATCCTTCACATGAAAACATGCATCGACCATCATCCCTTATCAATACCTTTATGCATGAAAGACATGCACATTCTTAATTATTCAATACATTTCTTATGCATGAAAACATGCATCAACACATCTTTCTCTAAATCACCCATAAGTTCCTAAGTTCTTTATACATGAAAAATAAGTATCATTTATTATTAAGACCTTACATGAAAACATGTACTAATCATTTTACCCATGCATTAATCTTTCTACATGAAAACATGCATTACTCTAAATTACCAACATTTTTTCAGCATAAGAACATACATCTTCCACACACATTAAACACATATGCAGTAAACTACCAACTTTCCAAAGTCGTCAAGGGGTGCAAACATCACAAGCCACCAAAAGGTGCAAATGCCAAGTCATTAAAAGGTGCAAATGCTAAGCTGCTAAGGGCTGCAAACATAAAAAGTTGCCAAATGGTATGAATACTAAGATGTGAAAATGAGCAACAAGTTTGATCATGAAGGTGTGAGATAACAAGATGTATCATGCAGATATGAAATAGTGAGTTAGATCGCAAAGAGGCAAAATAGCAAAACTTCAGGTATGCTACTAAGTCTCAAGTACTTTGATGTGCACTATTGTTTTAGCATTTCACAGCACACACCAAAGTGCTAAGATTTTAGGCCTATAATGATAACTAGAAATAGGCTTAATGTGCAGACTATCCTAGTACAAGTTAACCTAGACTTAATGCTATAAGGTCCGCACCAACCAACCAAGACCCAGCCTATAACAGTGGGCCCATGACCTAAGATCCACTTGAATAGCCCATGTTTGTATAGACTATAATAGACTTATCCCAAAACTAAGCCCAAGGCCCATAAATTGCCAAGATGGACCTAAACCTTAGGTCCACACAAACTTAGCAACCGAAGTCTACACGAACTAGCCACCGAAAATCTTTTAAAAGTATGATCTTTCTATCTAGACTCTAACTCCTAATCTTATTAGGATTCTACCTCTTCTGAATGGGAGAGCTATCCACTAAGCCTATAAATACACCTTCTCAAGAAAGAATTAGGGGAGGAAAATTGGAGATTTTAAACCTACTTTTTTTAGAGTCTAGGCATTGACTCCAAAGTAGGAATTATCTACTAGATCTTAGCTCGCACTAAAAACTGTCTTTCCTTCTAAAACCTAACCTTTGTATTATTGCTTAAAGCTCATTCACAAGGTAAGATCTGAGGCTCATCTTGTTTATCATTTTCATTCATCTGTGTGGATTGTTTCTATAAAATGATGATCACCTAGGATTAATTGATATGTGAGGTGATTCTATGTAATCCCCACATTGATTATAATAGTAGGTCATTATTTTGAACTATTTTGATCATAGGTAATTGCCTATTAAAATGATGTAATCATTCTAAAATTGACACTATAATCACACAGACTTATCTTAATGTATGATAAGGTCCATATGAACTTAATATTTAAATATGTGCATGATTTGATGTTTGTACAGACTATTGTTTGATAATAATCTTTTGTTTACTTTGTATACTATGTTTTAATGTATTCTGTTTACCATGTTGACATACTTGTATGTTGTTATCATGTTGTATGACTATTTTGTTCCTTAATATGCATATTGTTGATATTCTATAATTAATGTGTAGTCCACATGGACTCCCTTTCATAAGGAATGCAGTCTGCACAAACATATGTGTTTTATGTATGAGTTTTCTATATAGGTCCACATAGACTCCCTTTTACAAGAATTGTAGTCTACATAGACACATGTTCTAAAATCTAGTTCTTATGAATATTATTGTGATGAATTTATGTTTTCCTTTGCATGATTAATTTGACATCCTCTTAGTTATAATTATCATTCAGGCTTGTACCATGATCATTCATAATTGTATTACATATGTTGTTATTATTCAGTTTAATGCTATTATGAGGTCCTCATGGACCACTATTTTTGTTGCTAATGTTTTTGTTGAGTTATGTCAAATTGACCATTCCTATTGGTTATAAGGTCCAGATGAACATATCATTCATGACACATTATAGTACACACAGATATAGACCTGGTGCTATGACGAGTCTACATAGACTTATTGATACAGAGATGGGAACAACCTATTCTTTATTTGTTTATTTGGTTTTGTATCTTTTATTTCTTTTATTTATTTTGGGTTTTAATAGTTACATTAATAACTCATTTTACATGCCAAAAGATTAACCTCACATAAATGTTTTTCAACATAATTAAATGGTGTTTTCTTAATAAAATGGTTTTGAGTTTTCCTTAATAAAAGTCACATAAAAATGTATTTTGACAAAGGCCAATCTCCTAGAGATGGGAGTTAGGCAATTACCGCCAATTTCTATGGAATTACGGGTAGTTGTCAGGCCAAACAATAATTAATCAATAACCCAATTTATGGATGCTTAATTTACACTTATGATTATTGTATATTTTGCATATTGCAATTTATTCTCTCTATGTGAAAAGGTGACATGAATGCTTTAATAAAAAATGCTTGCTTGCATGATAAGGAATTAATAAATGTTCAAATATAAAGGAAGGTATATTATTGAGGCATAAATAAGATCTGATTCCAAACTCTTTCTAGGCAAAAGATCAATGGTCCTAGTGCAAAGCCAGGTGGTGACTCCAAACACTAATGATCCCATCCCTTGTAAAACAACAAAAATCTACATATATGTTAGTATTAACATTCACCATAAGTTGTATAAGCACAATACTATCCTATGACTTCATGTTTTCATGCATACTACTTAGGTTTAATCATGTATCATTCATCTATACATGCATTTTGTATCACCTTACCTAGAATAAGAGTAACATCCATGAAAACCTCCCTCATATCCATAGGCATTCGCATGCATACATTTTTCACATATATCGAGGCATTAATATATAGGTGTCATATGCTTTCATTCATTTAATATAGGAACTTCATCTATATCCTTATGAATTTTTCATTACCCCTGTGACACCCCCTACCAGCTCACCCTGAACGGATAAGGTGTGTCTGTACTTCCACTATTTCTTCCTCAGGCACTACTAGACATTTCTTCATATTCGGGCAGCATAACGGCTACCCTGTTACCTAATCCAAATTTTAAACCTGTAAGAAAAACACTTCTTAACTCCAAACAACATCCATAAACTTCAATGGACCCTCTGGTCCTCCAAATCACAGATAATATTCATCATCACATACAAATCATAGGGTTAGAGACCCACCAACAGTCATACAATCATAGCATAATCATGATATACGTAAAACTGTAATTTCCCAAAATATACGACCTATGACTGTATATACAAGATACTGCAATTCAACATACAACCTATACCCACTATTTACATGAGTGCATACCTATACATCTTATACAAGAAAGAAAACAATATACCAAAAAGA
>CANXYI010192138.1:0-16554 GCA_948208565.1 Hura crepitans
TATGAACACCACAACAAACTGGTTCATATAAGGTTGAAAAATTCTATTCATCTGGTCCATAAAGGCTACTGAAGCATTAGTGAGCCCAAATGGCATCACCAGGAATTCATAGTACCCATATCAGGTGCTCCCTAAGGAGCTGTAATAGGTTTAATAAAGTCCTTGTCTAATAAATCTTATAGCTATTCTTTAAGTTCTTTCAATTCAATAGGTGCCATTCTATACAGAGCAATAGATATTAGAGTTGCATCGGGGTATACCTCAATTTCAAAGTCAAGTTCTCTCTGTGGTGGTAAACCTAGCAACTCATTAGGAAATACATCAGAAAATTTAGAAACAATTGGAATATGTTTAAGATTAGAGATAGAGGTGTTAGTATCAATGGCATCACACCTTTTTTAAAGAAGTTTTTATGCTATAGCAGCAAAGATAAGATTATTCAGAAAGCTCTTCTCACCATCCACTATCACTATCTGTCCCTTTATAGTCTAAAAGGTCAATTTCTTATGTCTATAATCAATTATCGCTTGATGCTCAGTTAGCCAATCTATTCCTAGTATCATATCAAACTCATGGAATGGTAGATCAATTGGATTAGCAAAAAATTGATGTTCATAAATCACTAAATGACATTGCCTATATACTATATTCATAGTCACACTATTTCCTATAGGATTACTGACTCTAATATTGATATCAACATGTTCAGGCTCTAACCCTATATTCTGTTCTTGTGTGGTACATACATAAGAATGAATAGAACTAAGGTTTCTGAAAGCCAAAACTAAAATATCAAATAAATAAAATGTACTAATTATGATGTTTAGTGCTGCAGCCTCTTCTCTAACTCTCATTGTATATTGTATCATTAGAGCACAAGCCTTAGATCTTATACCATGACTAGCACTAGGTTGCTCTCCTCTATTCTACCTCTGACCCCTACTCTAAGGTACAATTGTAAGTGCCTAAGTTTACGCACTATCTAGCTATCTTTGAGGACACTCTCTTCTCTAATGGTCTCTAACACTACAATTAAACACCCTTCTCTTTTAGCCAATCTACTCTACTCCTAATGTCTCTTCTAACAAGTATTACAAGTTAGGGGTCTATTCCGATCACCTGCTATACTAGGAGCACTAATAGATTGAGGAGGCAATCGAGGTCTACCTGTAGAGGCTTGTTCAGATCTCTTGGACTATGCCTGTCTCTACCCTTGATACCCTAACTAAGATTAGGGTCTAGGTTGAGACTGAGTTTATCCATCTCTTCTCTTCTTATTATCCACTAACACTACACTGAACTGTCCCACAATGAACTGGTTCTTTCTCTAGAAGAAATCCCTCTTCTTTAGTATAATTTCTTCCATGTCTTATGCAGCTGCCACCAGTACTGCAAAATCTTTCTTTCTAAGTTTGCTATCTGCATTCTCAATTCTACATTTAGCCCTATCAAAAATCTCTTACATTTCTCTTCTTCATTGGGAATAAATTCTTCAGCATACTTTAGCAGTCTGGCAAAATCTTTCTCATACTCTAACACAGTCCTCCTTTCCTTCTTTAGGCCAAGATACTCCTACCTCTTCTTATTTTTGTATGAGTTACGTATGTGTTTCTTTTTGAACTCTTTAAGGAAAAATTCCCATGTCAAGTTTATAGGAGCTTTTCTCTTCTTGATAGTTTTCCACCAACTATAAACTTTATTCAAAAGGAGATAAATGGTGCATTGGTAATTTTCCTCTTCTATACATTTTAGCTGCTCCAAAATTTTGAATGTTCTGTTTAGCCAGTACTCAGCCCTAGCAACATTATCTTTCTTCCTCCCTAAGAAATCAACAACTCTTATTTTCTTTAACCTTTCTAAATAGGTTTTCTATAGTGGAACTAGTAGTGGAGGTGGTACTAAAGCTAGAGGAGGTGGAACAACTACAATAGTAGTATGCCTGAGTAAATCCATTGTTTGTCATAATAGAGCAGGAGATGCTTCTGCCTACTATTGGCTAAGCACTTGTATCTATGGCTATTATGCAGCATCATTTGGTTTAGGTACTGATGCATTTCCTACAGCCTATATAGTTATAGGTGCAAAACTAGCCACTTCCTCGGCCCCTCCTTCAAGTACTTGAGTAGCCATGTATTATTGCAAAAAGAACAACCTATCGGCCTTATTCAGTGCAACAGTTCAAAGGAATTTAGCCCTTGACAATTGCACTCATGTACTCTACCTAGGATCATTAAACCTATGCTCTAATACCATTAAATGTAACACCACCTAATGGATTCCTGAAGAAACCCAATAAGTGGTGCACTTCCCGCTAAGTCACCCCTTCAAAAATTGTCTTTCTAGTTTATTTGTTCAACTTTATTAATTTCTTCTTATTTGATTCAATTTAACTCCAAAACTAGTTTTATCCTTGTCCTAGCTCAGCTTAAGGTCATGCCAACCTATTTATGCCAAAAAAAGGTCAGTAAAAGTTATTTAGATTTTTTTTCTAAAATCTAGTAGCATAACGGCTATTTGATATCCAAAATTTTAAACTTATAAAACACTTCAACAAATTCATATTGCATCTCCTAGACCCACCTAGTCCCCCAAATAATACAACCTAGCATCATCTATCTATCAATTCATCAACACAGGCCTCAAGCCACAATTAGATAATCAAAAATCTAGAGCCTCAGGCTCATATACCAAGCATCAAATAAATAAAGCCATATATTCAATAGTACGATAGTTTACTTATTTATAAACACTATCTACATCTATATATACATATTATAAGTTCTTTATACATGGTACCCATTTTCCCACCTAAGTACATTGAGTGCAAAACTATTTACTAATTACATGGCAACCTCACCAATAGTGTCCTTTAAACTTTAACTGCACGCACTATGAGGTTGTATCTCTATTCTGATTACTTGCACACCGAAATAGGTATGCATAGTATGTAATATACTCAGTGATGAATTCAAGCATATAAATCATGTTACAGTGACTAACCACTCATACAGTGATAATATAATTAAATTCAAGTTATCATGCCATTAAATAAAAATATATGGGTGCAAAATGACCAAAATACCTCTTGTACACAATTAATGATTATTCATTCAGATAACAACTTAAGATTACATACCTTGTTAATACTTACCATTATCAGTGATAACATTTATAAAATCAGGTTATCACGTTAATAAATTCCACATATGTCCAAATTACCAAGATGCCCTGATCATGTACACTGAGTAACCATTCAAGTAATTATTCCAAATTATGTACTTTTTAGTTTATATAATTGCCATTAAGTTATATGTTTCTTATTATATTAAATTAACATGCCTGACTAGATAGATGACACTTTAATACACTAGAACTAGAGGGAATAAAAATAGTGTAGTGATCCAAATTCTAGACCCTAACCACTGCACCGGCCTAATAAACATCATAGGGATCAATTCATAAACCTCTCGAATAACATATCAAAATTAATTACACAATTTGATCTGCCCAGAAGACTAGTGTAGTGGCCCTTTAGGACTTGTACCGTTACACTAACATAATCACATAAATAGCACCAAGTTTGCAAAATTATATAATGGTTTATCTAACAAACTAGTACAGTTGCCCCAAAATAGACCTCGACCACTGATTGGGCCCTGCTTGAAAATCAGACAGTGTAGCAACAGCAAAATCCCTAAATTGACTGGTCAACCAATCTAGTGAGTGTCTAACTAATGAGCCATTAACCTTAATTTACGCTTATTTCTTTACTGATTAACTTCTCATAGTTAAATTTTAGCCCAATCTAGTATGGGCATAATTAAATAGTATCGGGTCAATTTATAAATACATTTTTAAGTCCTATAATGACTAATGTTTAAGTTATAATATCATGGATTTCAGTCCATATTGAATCCTCATTTATTTACCATTTACTGTCTAAGTTCATTTTTGGTTCAAGTAATGGTCAGTTTAGACAGTTGTAGGTCATTTACTTATTTTCCAATACCTATTATTAGGCCTATTTCACATCCTTTTTCAGTCTAATTTTCACTAATAAATTCATACTTTCCATAGGCCTAGAGCCAACATCAATTAGGCCACTTAAAAGGCCAAACCATCGGTATTTATACCATACCATAATCTTGTCTCATATTAGCCAATCTAGGCACAAATCATAGGCATATTGCAAGATATTTCTCAAGTTCACTTTTCCTTCAAGTTAACGTCCCATTTTAAGTCATTCTCCTAAGTCTATATACCAAATTTCTTTTCATTCATCAAGTTCATTATTTACATTCATTTAGGTCATGCCAATTCATGATGTTTATCTAAATCGTGCCAAGGAAACTATACATTTTTATGTCTATTATATTAGGCTTTAAGGCACACATTCATTACTCACAAATTCTCTAAGTTTACATGTCATTTCCTTTAACATTGCTTTTAGGTCATGTCCTTTCAATGGATTTAATCACGTATTTTATTAACATCTACCATACATTCATACTTTCATCCATAGCCTAAATACATTTATGCATATACATTTGCACTTTCATGCAATTTAAGGTAGCATAGGCCCATTGTATGTCTTGGCCATAACTAGGTTTCCACGCCTTCATGCACTAGTCAATCTTATCATGTGCCAAACCATCATTTCATATAATATAGGTCTAATATACATACTAATCAAGATTGATCACTAGTATACATTACTTAATTAGATACCAAACTAGATAACGATACACACACACATATATCCATTTATTACAAGCTCGAAACACTACTTCTAACTACTTAATCAAGCAATAGACATCCACAAACATATGTTCAAGCTCTAGGGTCCTAGGGGGAAAACATTTTAAGTGTGCTTTAATCACTTAATCATAAAGGTTATTCATCATAATTCCATGCCTTAGCCATGTATTAACATCAAATCATCTTAAATAAATTCAAATACACACACCTATAGGCCTTCACCCTCTCAATAACTCACTAAGTCCATGTCAAACACATACAAATTAACCTAATTCATACTAGTATTCACCCTAATTCAATCCCAAGGCCATAATGATCATTCAAAGGCTATATTAAACTAGCATATACTCAAATTTAACCCATAAACACCTTTTGGACAACATGAATTCTACACCCTCACAAGTCAATCATTAATTAAAACCTCTTAATTGGCATTCATTTAGTCTAGATTCATTAAGAATTCGATAGCCCTATATTATAACTAATTTAATCCTAACATAACCCACTTAAAGTCATATTTCTTGCCATGAAACTTAGTGGCATAAAGTAAATACAAAAATTCACTTACCTTTTATCAAAGGGAAATAATTTTCCTTTAATTTAAGCCTTTAAAGTCTATAAATTTCTAGCCCTCACCACACAAGAACTATCCTAATTCTACAAGCCATTTTGCACTTGAAATACCTCAAAAACCACACACACACAATCCATTAGAACTTAGGCTTCATAAGCAGCCATTTCTACCTATAATTTCCCTTAGAAAAGTCATGAAACACCATGAATGAACACTTTGAATGCTTTACTGCCTTTGCTAAAAATGCCTTCTGACCTTGTCACTTTTGAAGAATTTTATTTAATTATTGAGAACTCCTTTTTCCTTAATTCTTTTTCTACAATTCCCCTAACCTATAATAGTGAATTTAGGTGATAATTACTGGATGAAAAAGCTTAGAGAAGAGTATAAAAATGGAGATTTCCCCCAAGTGTGGTGTTAGTTCTAGATAAGAAAGAAGAAAGAAATTTTTTTTATGTTATGAGTGGGTTTTGCCACTTGGCACAATGTGTTGACATGTGTAAGGGCCTTAGGCCAGTTGGCTTGGCACAGATGGGTCTCATGACTTCCTGAACCATTTCGAAATGTCTCAATTTTGGTAGAAATTTTAGAAACTTATTAAAAATCATAGGAACCTCAAAGAATTACACTGTTTATTTTAAAATTCCTAATATAATCCCCTTTATATGCTCATAAATATTTGCAATGAAATTCCATTAATAGGATAGTTTTTAGACTCCCTCGATTTTCATGCTAAACTTGTTATGAGAATTTGCAAATGACCTTAGAATTCAAAAACTCCTTCACCAATGAACTCAAGGGAATTTTTAGCCTTCAGAGTATGGTATTTTGGGTCTGTCCGGGCATATGTTAGGTCATTTCGTGCCCGACTCACTTAACCTCATAGATCACTAGTTTATAGCCTAAAATGAATTAGTAGTTCTACTAAAATTTTAAAATTTGCCTTTTTCATTAGTTTAAAGACCTTCTAAGCTTTATAACTTATGTTGCTACCTCAGTTCTTATACAAGTTACCTAGCATCCTGAGCACACTTCCCAGACCTAGTGGCATTATTTATGGAGCCTCAATGTACAGGCATTACAATTCTTCTCCTCTTAAGAAAATTTCATCCTCAAAATTACCTAAAGTAAAAAGGTGTGGATACTGTGTCCTCATCTATTCCTCAGGCTCCATATAGCCTCTTCATTATTATGATGTCTCCATAACACTTTTAGCAAGAGGTATGGACTTTTTCCTAAGTTGCTTCACTTCGTAAGCTAAAATCTGCACATGCTCCTCTTTATAGCTTAAATCAAGCTCCACTTCAATGTCTATCATTGGAACCACATGTGAAGGATCTGATCTATACCTTCTAAGCATTGAACATGGAAAACATCATGAATCTATTATAGCTCAGGTGGCAATGCTACCCTATAAGCTAGAAGTCTAACTTTTTCTATAGTTTCATACGGTTCGATGAACTTGGGACTTAATTTCCCCTTTTTCTTAAATCTAAATACCTTTTTCCATAGAGATACCTTTAAGAACACTTTCTCACCCACTGCATACTCAATATCCCTCCGTTTTAAATTAGCATAAGATTTTTGTCTATCAACTGTAGCTTTCAATCTCTCTCTTATCACTTTTACTATTTCCTTTGCATCTCTAATCAAATCAACGTAGGATATTTTACTTTCCCTAACTTCACTCTAACACAAAAGGTGTTTTGCATTGTCTGTTGTATCGAGCTTTGTAAAGTGCCATTCCCAAATTAGACTAGTAGCTGTTATTATAAGCAAACTCTGCCAAAGATAGGTACTGATCCTAACTAGCTTTAAACTCAATTACACATCCATGTAACATATCCTTAAGTACTTGTATCATCATTTCTAACTATCCATCAGTCTGAGGATGGAAAGCTATACTATAGGTTAGTCTGGTGCCTAATGCTTCTTGCAGCCTCTTTTAAATTTGGAAGTAAAATAAGGATCCCTGTCTAAAATAATAATCACTGGTGCATCATAAAGTCTGACTATTTCATTCATGTATAGTGTATTTAGCTTTTCCAAAGAATAGTCCATCCCAACCAAAATAAAGTGAGCTATTTTTATCAGTTTATCAATAATCACCCATGCAACATCACATTTACCTTTAGTCATAGGTAAACCCATCACAACATCCATTGTCACTTTCTCCCACTTCCATTCTGGTATTGCTATAAGATACAACAATCTAGAAGGAACCTGATACTTGAGTTCAAACTATTAATAGGTTGGACATTTAGTCATATATACATTACATTAATTTTTATACTTGCCACTCATAATCTTATTGCAAATCTAAATATCTCCTCACATTACTTGGGTACACAGCATAAGGGCTTCGTATGTCTCCCCATATCTATAATATTTAATCATTTAGACTAGATATTTATAACATACCAAAGTAGTACATATATATCCACTTTCACTCTATTTAAATTTTAAAATCTTCCCCTATTAGGACTTACCAGTAGGTTATTTTTCTTTCTCATGGTACTCTATCATTATGCCACTTAATTACCACTCATTCTCATATTGCCTTATAGGGTATTTAAATACCTCTCCTAGTCCTTTTTCTATCTATTCTTATTATTTGACTCCTATCAAGTCCCTTCATAGTTGGGCTATCAACATGCCATGCTCAATTGTGTGAGATATATGCAATAATAGAAAAATATTATACAACAAATGATGAAACAATATCGACACCAATATGCAATTTATATCAAAATGCAATGCCAAGGCTCGGTAATAGATGTAATCAAAAAAGAAAATAGCCCTCTTCTATAGGGAGCTTGATAGCCATCTCTATAACCTCAATCTGCTTATAATTCTCTTGATATATACACTTATGCTAACATCATGAAATGCCTTAAATGCCCCTGTATCTCACTTCCCAAATATGCAAAACTAGTATTCCCCCATATCCTTTAGAGTACATGTCCTTCATAGTTAGGTTTTCTTTTATTAACCTTGTTTATCTAAGCCTCACATTTCTCTCCCTTCTAGGGCTTATAACATTTTATTCATTAAGTTCATACGAACTAATGAGGTATCAATGAGGTCGAATGACATCACCAAAACTCATAATGTGTGTATTAAATTCTAAAAGTAATTTTAAGGATGTCAGCATTTTAGTCCTCAACTAGTAATATCTTAATCTCAGACTGATTAGAAAGAAATATACTAGCACTCTTAGCTAATCATAAAAATCATAATGTCCTAAAAAAGGGTATTTGGTTTCATAATTACACTCTGTCCAATAAGATTACTAACCTTGATATCTATATCAACATGTTGAAGCTCTAATTTTCTATTCTGTGCTTATGTAATACATACATATGAATGAGTAGAACTAAGGTATATTAATGCCAAAATTAGAACATCAAATAAATAAAAAGTACTAGTTATGACATCTGGTGCTGTAGCCTCTTCTCTAGCTCTCACAGTTAGTTGTATGCCCCAGAGCACATGTGTAATAGGGATAATTTCATGTACAATCAAACAATTATTCACTAATAAAATGGCATTCTTTATTACTTAGTGCTTATGTTATGACATTTGCTTCATAATAATCTTAACCTATGTAATAAAGTCCATGGTAGAAAATCATAGTACAAAGGAATTCATGAAGAGTTCATGATATGAGATTCCTATTGTATGTAAATGTGATAATACCTAAATTATCCCTAGTTATAGTATTAACAAGATTGGACATTGTTAATACGGATAAACTAACATATGTTATACTTCTTGACTAGGTCAAGTAGAAGTTCTCACAAGCTGTAAGTATGGCAATGCTTAGAGATAATATATGGATGCTTGTTTGAGAAATAAGTAAATTGGAGACCTATCATGAGATCTTCACATGGATACATAATCTATGTTAGTTAAAGAATCTCATTATATTAGTGGTGCAAGTATCCTTAGACTTTAGATTTTTAAAGTATCTTAAGTATCAAATAATATACTTTGACTATAGTGCTTTTACTTCGCCATAAGGTATACATAGCTAGGAGGTTAGGTATAACATGAGCTACTTAAAGGTAGTTAAGTGATCAATAAAGAATTCACCACCCTAGATTATAGTGGGAAGTTTATCTCACAGTTCTAATAGAATGTCTTTATTTAGAAATCTCTGGCTAGAGTAAAATGCAAAGTGAATTAGATTCACAAGGGCATTTTAGGAATAAAGATATAAATATTAGAATCAACATATTTAGAGCTTAATTACACATAATTAATTAAGTATTGAGTTAAAACAAGTCCATAATCAAACATGGATGGGATAAGTGTGGTGAAAGGAGTTGATTGCATGGTAACTGTATATGGAAGGGTAAAACGGTCAAACCACTGACCTTCTAACACTTAGGTATTCATGATGCATGGCTAGATACCTCTCTTGACTTGTACTTAAGTGAATTTAGTAATTGAGAATTAATAATGATTTAATGAGATTAAATCATAGAGTCCTAATCCAACTAGGACTTTGATTCACTGTGTGTTGCCAATGAGCTTGGGAAGCCTATAGGGTCACACACCTATAGGTTATGGGAGACGAGGTGAACTTATAGATTATTAGATGGCATTAGATGTCATTATAATAAATAAAATAAGAGAAAAAGGATGCTTTGGGCTTGGAGCCAAGAGTTGGCCCAAAAACCCTATTTTGGGCCCAATGCATAAGTATAAGAAAGAAGCAATTTGGGCCTTTATTTGAAATAATTAAAAGCCCAATTTAGGTCACCCTTTTAAGAGTTAAAAGGGCCCATAATTATTAACCTAGAACAATAATTAAAAGGGTATAAAAATCCTACTAAAGTCAGATTTTGAGAAAGATACAAAAAGGAGGCATCGAATAGAAAATTATTTTCTGCTTCCTCCCTTCATTTTGAAAAATTCGATTACCCGTTAGCCTTAGGCTTTTAGATTTTTTCTATTCTTCTCTTTATGAGTTCTTGTCTCTCTATTCTGGTGTAGATACCTTAGAGGTGCTTCATACTGGAACACTGTGGTTTGTGATAACCCGGTGCAAAGAAAAACCAAAAGGAATCAATTTCGAAGATAAATGGTAAAAATCTTCTAAATCCTTTTTCTTTACTGCATGTTTTGATATTTTTTGACAAATCATCTCATTATTGGGATCCATGGCTATTAATTTTCTACTGTGTATGAGGTTATGGATTCTAACAATCACTACATACTATCTAGCTGGAGCACAAGTCTTAGACCTTGTACCCTAACTGGCACTAGGTTGCTTTCCTTTATTCTACCTCTAACCCCTATTTTGAGGTGCAACTGTAGATGCTTGAGTCTAAGCACCCTCTGGCTGCCTCAAAGTACACTCTCTTTTGTAATTGTCTCTGGCACCACAATTAAAACACTCTCCTATTCTAGCCAATCTACACAAACGCTAATATCTCTTTTGTCAAGTATTACAAGTTGGAGGTCTATTCCTATCACTTGTTATGCCAAAAGCACTATTAGCTCAAAGAGGCAATTGAGGTCTACTTATAAATGATTGTCTGGATCTCTAGGACTATGCCTGTCTCTACCTCTAATAGCCTGACTGAGACTAGAGCCTATGCTGAGACTAAGTTTGTTCCTCTCTTTTCTTCTTATTATCAGTTGAGGTTGCACTGGATTGCCCCATAATGATCTATCTCTTTCTCTAGAAGAAATCTCTCTTTTTTGCATCATTTCTTCCATGTCATATGCAACTACCACAAGTACTACAAAATCTTTCTCTCAGGGTTTTGCTATCTACATTCTCAACTCTATATTTAGCCCTATTAAAAATCTCTTGCATTTTTCTTCTTCATTAGGAATAAATTCTTCAGCATATTTTAACAATCTAGTAAAGTCCTCATACTCTGACACAGTCCGCTTTCCCTACTTCAGGTTAAGAAGCTCTTGCCTCTTTTTATTGTTAAATAAGTGAAGTATGTATTTCTTTCTGAACTATTGAAGGACAAGCTCCCATGTCATGTCGACATGTGCTTTTTTCCTCTTATTAGTGTTCCACCAACTATAAACTTTTTTCTGAAGGAGATAAGTGGCATATTGGTAATTTTCGTCTTTTATACATTTCAGTTGCTCTAAAATTTTGAATGTTCTATCTAGCTAGTACTCAACCCTAGCAGCATCATTCTTCTTCCTCGCTAAAAAATCAAAAGCTCCCATTTTCTTTAACATTTCTAAATAGGTTTTCTATGGAGGAACTGGTGGTGGAGGTGGTATTAGAGCTAAAAGAGGAGGTGGAATAGCAGCAATAGTAGTGTGTCTAGCAAATCCACCATCTATTATAACAAAGCAAGAGATGCTTTTACCTATTGTTGGCCAAGCTCTTGTGATTGTGGCTATTGTACAGCATCTCTAGGTTTAGGTACTGATGTATTGATTGCCCTTTATATAGTTATAAGTGAAAAACTAGCCACTTCTTTGACCCCTCCTTCGAGTACCTAATCAGCCATTTATTACTACAAAAGGAATAACCAATCATCCTCATACAATGTGATAGTTTCGAGGTATTTAAACTAAGATAGTTGTACTCATGTTGTCTACCTAGGAACATTAAACCTATGCTCTAATACCACCAAATGTGACACCTCCTACTGGGTCCCCAAAGAAACCCAATAAGTGGTGCACTTCCCACTAGGTCACCTCTTTTGAAATTGTCCTTCTGATTCATTCATTTTACTTTTACCAATTTCTTATAATTTGATTCAACTTAACTCCAAAATTGGTTCTCTCTTTTTCTTAGCTTAGCTTAAGGTCATGCCAACCTATTTATGCCAAAAAAAGGTCAATTATAGCTATTCAGATTTTTTCCAAAAATTCGATACAATAATGGTTTTTCAAGTCATTATCTAAATTTTTAAACCTATAAAACATTTCAACAAATTCATATTACATCTATTGGACCTACCTGGTCCCCGAAATAATCGACCTAGCATGATCTGTCTATCAGTTGATCAACATAAGGCATAGGCCACAATCAAACAATCCATAATTTATAGCCTTAAGCTTAAATACCAAGCATCCAATAAATAAAGCCATACATTCAACAATCTGATAGTTTACTTATTTACAAACACTATTTACATCTATATATACATATTATAAGTTCCTTCTAAATGGTACTCATTTTCCCACCTAAGTACATTGAGTGGAAAACTATATAATAATTACATGGCAACCTTGCCAACTCCATCCTCTGAACTTTGACAACATGTACTACGAGGCTATATCTCTATTTTGATTACCTACTCACCGAAACAAGTATGCTAAGTATATAATATACGTAGTGGGGGAATTCAAGCATATAAATCATGTCTCATAGACTAACCATTCATATAGTGATAATATAATTAAATTCAAGTTATCATGCCATTAAATAAAAATATATGGGTGCAAAATGAGCAAAATACCCATGTGCACAATTAATGATTATTCATTCAGATAATAACTTAAGATTACATATCTTGTTCATACTTGCCATTATTAGGTATAACATTTATAAAATTAGGTTATTAGTTCAATAAATACCATATATGTCAAAATTGCCAAAATGCCCTAATCATGTACACTGAATAACCATTCAAGTAATTGTTCCAAAATATGTACTTTCTGGTTTATATAATTGACATTAAGTTATATTTTTCTTATTGTACTAAATTAACAAGCTTGACTAGGTAGACATTTTAATACACTAGACTTAGAGGGAACTAAAATCTTGCAGTGATCCACATTCTAGACCCTAACTACTGCACTGGCATGATAAACATCATAAGTATTAGTTTGTAAACCTTTTAAATCACATATCTAAATTAATTACACAATTTGGTCTACCTAGCAAACTATTGCAGTGGCCCTTTGGGACTTACACCATTGCATCAGAAAAATCACATAAATAGCACTAAGTGTGCAAAATTATATATTGGTCTATCAAATAAACTAGTACTGTAGCCTCAAAATAGACCTCAATCATTGTACTGACCCTGCCTAAAAATTAGATAGTGTAGTAGCTACTAAATCCCTAAGTTGACCAGCCAACCCATCCAGTGAGTGTCTAGCTAATGGGCTATTAACCTCAATTTATGCTTATTTGTTTATTGATTAACTTCTTATAATATTTTTGAGTAAAAATAGAGAGATTTTATTTTTATATCACAATGAAATTTTAGCCCAGTCTGGTATAAGCATAATTAGACAATACCAGGTCAATTTCTAAGTATGTTTTTAAGTCCTGTGATGACCAATGTTTGAGTCATAATATCATGGATTTTAGTCCATATTGAATCCTCATTTATTTACCATTGACTATCCAAGTTCATTTTTGGTTCAGGTAATGGTCAGTTTAGATAGTTATAAGTCATATACTTATATTGTAATACCCATTATTAGGCCTATTTCACAACCTTTTCAGTTCACTTTTCACTAAAAAATTCATACTTTCCATAAACCTAAAGCCAACAACAATTAGGCCTCTTAAAAGGCCAAACCATAGGTATTTATACCATACCATAAATCTTGTATCATATTAGCTAATCTAGGAACAAATTATAGGCATATTACAAGCCATTTCTCAAGTTCACTTATACTTCAAGTTAATGTCTCATTTTAAGTCATTCTCCCAATTCTATATACCAAGTGTCTTTACATTCAACAAGTTCATTATTTATGTTCATTTAGCTCATGCCAATTCAACATGTTTGTCCAAATCATGCTGAGGATACTATACCATTTTATGTCCTTTATCTTAGGCTTTAAGGCACACATTCATTACTCATAAATTATCTAAGTTTACATGTCATTTCCTTTAACATTACTCTAAGGTCATAGCCTTTTAAAGGGTTTAATCATACATTTTATTAACATCTACCATACATTCATACTTTCATCCATAGCCTAAATACATTTATGCACATACATTTGCAATTTCATGCCTTTTAAGGTATCATAGGCCCATTATATGTCTCGGCCATAACTAGGTTTCCATGCCTTCATGCACTAGTCAATCTTATCACATGTCAAACCATCATTTCATACAATACAGTTCTAATATACATGCTAATTAAGATTGATCACTAGTATACATTACTTAATCACATACCAAACAAGATAACTATACACACACATATATATATACATGTATTATAAGCTTGAAACACTACTTCTAACTACTTAATCAAGCAATATACATCCACAAACATGAGTTCAAGCTCTCGGGTCCTAAGGGGAAAACATTCTAAATGTTCTTTAATCCTTTAATTATAAAGGTTATTCATCATAGTTTCATGCATTAGCCGTGTATTAACATTAAATCATCTTAAATAAATTAACATACACATACCTATAGACCTTAACCCTCTCGGCCATTCACTAAGTCCATGTCAAGCACACACACCAATTAACCCCATTCATACTAGTATTCACCCCAATTCAATCCCAAGGCCATAATGATAATTCAAAAACTACATTAAATTAGTATATACTCAAATTTAACCCATAAACACCTCTCGGCCAACATGCATTCTACACCCTCACAGGTCAATCATCAATTACAACCACCTAATTGCCATTCATTTAGGCTAAATTCATTAAAAATTCATCAAGCCCCACATTATACCCAATTTAATCCTAACATACCCACTTAAGGTCATATTTCTAGCCATGAAACTTAGTGTCATGAAGTAAATACAAAAATTCTCTTACCCATTGTCAAAGAGAAACAATTTTCCTTTAATACAAGCCTTCAAAGTCTATAAATTTCTTGCCCCCACAATATGAGAATCATCCTAATTCTTTAAGCTATTTTGCACTTAAAATACCTCAAAAACCACACACATATAATCCATTAGAACTTAGGCTTTATAAGCAGCAATTTCTACATATAATTTCCCTTAGAAAAGTCATGAAACATTATGAACACATACCTTGAATGCTTGCTGCCTTTGGTGGAAATGCCTTCTGACCTTGCCACTTTTGAAGAATTTTATTTATTTATTGAAAACTTTTTGTGCATCAATTCTTTTTCTATAATTCCCTTATCATATAATTGTGAATTTAGGTGACAATTGCTTAATGAAAAGCTTAGAGAAGAGTATGGAAATGATGATTTCCAATAAGTGTGGCGTTGGTTCCAGCTAAGAAAGAAGAAAGAAATTTTTTTATGCTATGAGTGGGTTTTACCACTTAGCACCATGTGTTGACATGTATAAAGGCCTTAGGCTAGTTTGCCTAGCATGGGTGGGTCCCACGACCTCTTAAACCATTTCTAAATGGCTCAATTTTGATAGAAATTTTAGAAAATTATTAAAAATCATACGGACCTCAAAAAATTACAAGAATTTGTAAATGACCTCAAATTCAATTTCCTTCACAAATAGACTCAAAGGAATTTTTAACCTTCAGTATATGGTATTTTCAAGTCTTTCAGGGTATATCTCAGGTCATTCTTGACTTAACTCAATTTAACCTCATAGATCACTAGTTTATAGCCCAAAATAAATTATTGCTTTTGCTAAAAATTTAAAATTTTGCCTTTTTTATCAGTTTAAAGCCCTTCAAAGCTTCATGACTAGTGAAACTACTTTAATTCTCATAGGAGTGACCCAGCATTGTGGCCACACTTTCTAGACCTAGTGGCACTATTCATAGAGCCTCGATGGACAAGTGTTACAATTGGTATATAGGCTAGCATTACCACCTAAGTTGTAGTAGATCCATGGTGTGTTCCATGTATCGATGCTCAGGCAGTACTGATATGATCCATCATATGTAATACCTATAGAAGAGATTCAAGTACAACATAACTTGACTTATGAAGAAGAACTAGTATAGATTATAGCTAGAGAAGTAAAGCAATTGTGAAATAAAACCATATCGCTGGTGAAAGTGTTATAAAAGCATCACAATATAGAAAAACCTACATAAAAAAGTGAGGAGCAGATGCAGGCATAATACCCACACTTATTTTCATTAGGTAATTTTAACATCACCTACATCACTAAAAAGACAATAAAAGGTCGAGCTGTAGCTGAATTCTTGGCACAACAACCAAATGAGGAAAAGCAAGAGAAGTTTGAATTTATAGACGAATATTTAGGGGCAATATCCCAGGAAGGATGGAAGATGTTCTTCGATAGGGTGGTCAATCAAAAAAGAGTAGGTGTTAAGGTACTAATAGTCAGCCCAAA
>CANXYI010192308.1:0-12392 GCA_948208565.1 Hura crepitans
ATTACATATTGATATTCGATTCTATGTACCTATAAAACTCAATTAATTAAAAACTTTTTATTAACTAAATAATAAACCAATTTCTTGACTTATAGAGTTGTAAAAAACATTGAAAATCATTTGGCTTACATATTAAGGTAAGCATTAGGGTCATCGTGTTGAAAATCTGGTAGCATAACGGCTATACTAGGACACTTTCCCAAACTTTTACCTACTAAAAAATGCTTCTAAAACATCCATAAACTCATCTCCGACTCTAATGGGTCCTCCTAACCCTTCCAATCACATCATAAACACAATGAGCCTTAAGCTCTACTCAGATAGCATTCTTACATGTAACATCGTAATTTATCACACAATCATGATAAATCTTTCACAATATTACAACTTTAGTTACAAAAACAACCCAAGTTATAGATTAGGCCTAATCCCTCCAAAATCACAAAAGCACATTACTACTATTACATTTACATCATTACATTATTACAAAATGATTAAAAAAACCCACATAGGGCTATCTTCAAAAGTCTCCTATAAATAGAAGCTTTGCTCTAATCTGCAGCTCTATTACCTACGCATCGCAAACAAGCAATATGCTAAGCTTTCACTTAGTGGTGTAATCATTTTAACTAGATATAGCAATTTCAAGCATACATTTATGTAATATGTGTCAAGTGAGACACATCAAACCATACACATGCACACATTATGATAACAACATAATTATGCAATATAAACTCTTAATTGCCTTTAGTAACCCAGAAACTATATGATATCTATAGATACCTCACTCTTAACCTATGATGATAGCCAGAGATAGACTCTTAAGCATGGCACACACCTTTAGAAAATAGGTTTGCACAAACCTATTAGACAATGTTCGCATGAACTAAATATAAAAACCAGGCCAAAACTCATCCCATAAAACTCACTGACCATTATACTAAAGCTTAGTCTGTGCAGACTAGTATGAACAAGTCTGTACAGAATTATCGAAGGAAGAAGATTTTTTGGAAGTAGAATTCCTCCTATTCAGTTTAGGATTCAAAATTCTATTAGGGTTGGGATTCCCTTTTAAACGGGAAGAACCTAAGAAAAACTTAAAATATAAATACTTCTTTTTAACCAAAGTGGAAGGGAGGCTGAAAAATAGACTCTTCTAAATACAGACATCAGATTGGAGTATCCATAAACAATTACACATCCATCCACTAATTAATCCCTATTTTTCTCCCAAAACCTTGACACACTTGTGCTATTGCTCGAAGAGGACACTTATTCAGGTAATGTCTGAGGTTTATTATTTGTTTGGTATTGCTTTTATAAGCCTATAATCTCTAAAGCATGATTTGTAAGTGAGGTGATACTCTATTATTCCCACTTTAGATCATGAGGAGTAAGCTATTGTGATGAAAGTTGTCATAGAGTATTATTCATTATTGTTACATAAAGTTTATTTTATTGTGTTAATTAACATTAAATGAATTTGATAGTAAGCATGATAAGGTGTGTACAAACCTAGATTCCTTAATTATGAGCATGATAAGGTCTATACGGACCTATGTTTCCTATGTGAACATGATGAGTTAGTCTGCACAAACTCATGCCCAGTAAGCATAATATCATATTTTGAACATCTTGTTATATGCTAATTAATTTTGTTGGCCATTTTGCTAGTATGATGATATCACACACGAAATTATGCATTGATATGTAAGGAATTATCAAGTAGTCCACACAAACTCCCTATCACAGAGGCTGTAGTCTGCACGGACCTATAGGTGATAAATTGTATTATGGTTATTTAAGATTTTCCTTATTTGTACAATTAATTGTTCTTGGTATATAAGCTTTAAATGTGTTCATATTTTGTCCATTATGTGTTAACATACATATGCTCTTGATTTAATGTTGTTTGAATTTGTTATCTTTTAAGTCATGACTAGAATTGCTTGCTAGAATAAGAGTTGGGATAGACCTTACCTTTCCTTGGAGATAGTCCGCGTGGACTAAGGCTAGACCTTCATAAGGTCCGTACAGACCAAACAACATAAAAGAGGGACCATTTTACTACTTTATTCTAATTCTTTTGGTTATGTAACTATTATGTATTTTAGCTTATTTTGCATTTGTAATAGAATGTTAATAATTGATTTTACATGCTAAACCTTAACTTTACATTACAATAGTTTTCTACATAATTAATTGTTGTTTTCTAATAAAATGGAATTGAGTTTTTCCTAATCAAAAGTCACATGAAAAATGCACTTCAATAAAAGCCAATCTCTTAGAGATGGGAGTTAGGCAATTACTATCAATTCCTATGGAATTATGGGTAATTGTCAAGTCAAATAAATAACTAATCATTGACCCATTTTCTGGATGTCCAAATATATTTGTTATATTCTTTAAATATCTCAATTTACTTCCTTTGTATGAAAAGGTGATATGATTGAATTAAACATAATGCATGCTTAGTTGAAAAGGGACTGATAAACATTATAATATACATAGACAACATATTATAAGGGCATAAATAAGATTTGAAATTCTAAACCTTTCAGGAATAGAAGATCATAGGTCCTAGTGTAGAGGCCAGGTGGTAACTCCACTAACCACTCTCATCCCTGATAAAAATATCATAATCTCTACAGTGGTGACTCCATTAAGGACTGAGAAATTATAATTTGAAAGTGCCTAAATAATATGTCATCCAAATATTCCAATCTTTATCAGTTTCATGTATTACACTTCTTTTAAACTATGTCCCTATTACCATAGATGGTGTTATGAAGCATGACTCCATTTTTCACTCAAGAATGGAGAAGTGATAGCATATCTATCACTCATAAGCCTCGTACCTTCGGGTATATAAAAAGGTGAACTAATCAGTCACTATTATCCTTGATTGGAAAGACCCGTTAGGAGGGGCCTCTGTTTGAGGGAGCTAATAAGCCTTTTGACCAAAGCCCTGAGCCCATGTAGATGAACTTAGCTACTTTCCCTAGGTTATATGACCCTAAGAGATTATGATTGCATTCAATTGCTATGTTGGCCTATTTTGTTTAGTCTTATTTGAAGAGGGGTAAGCCCATTGTGCCTTTTTATTTGGAATGGGCCCAACCTAATTTCACATCCAATAAGGCATAAATGTCTTAAGGCTATTGTATTCACTTGTGCTCAAATACGAGAGTTATTGGGCCTAACGAAGCCTATGTTTGAACCTATGCATCCCCTGATGATACTTAGGTAAGCTTATGTAGGAAGGATGACTAAGACCACGTGTATAGGTGAAATAAGGTCAGAAGGATTATTGCATGTGGTTTTCTTTTGCTGCATCAGGAACATGTATTGCATATCATACATCATTCGCATTTTGTATTGTTTATACTATACATGCATCATGTCTAACCTTCTATTTTGATAACCATCATTGATCCTTCACTCACTATGCAATGGAAAAGAGTAGGTAAGCACCTTAACTGAGTTAGCATAGAAGTACCCGTATAATCGATGCAAGAAACCATGTCTGCTGATAAATGCATGACTAAGGCCTTATTCATAGAGGCAATGGCTGAGATGGAAAGAAGGATGATGGTAGTTATTGCCAATGCTCTATCTAGCATACAAAATTCATAAGAGGTAGGAAAAACTTCAGGTACCTATAAGGGTAAGGAGATAACGGGTGATCCAAAGGATAACCAATCTTCTGACGATGAAGTGCCATAAGTGGTTAAGACCTACAATAGGGTAAGTTCAATGAGAAAATAGAGGCTATGTCTAGATTAGTGATTGGGGGTAAAGACATTGACTTGGATGACATTAGTCTAAGGCTTGATCGCTCCATGCCTCATAAGTTCAAGATGCCTAACCTTAGCAAATTTGATGGAACTTTTGATCCTCGCACCCATATGAAACAGTATGTAGTAGCCATGAGAGCCACTTATCTGAGGAAAGAGCAAATTGTAAACTTATTTAGCATGTCTTTTATAGGTCAAGCTCTTGATTGGTATCATTATCAAGAAAGAAGGGTTAAGGAAGACTACAAGAAGTTGGCAAGGGCATTTAATAAGCAATACGCTAATAATGCAAGTGTCGAGATTACTTTGAAGGATCTGGAGCTAATAAAATAGAAGCCTAATGAAAGTTTTTTTTACTATTTATAGAGGTAGAGAGAGAAGATCCTAAATATGAGAAATAAGCCAGAATCCATTGACTAGATTAAGATATTTATCAGGAATGCCAATAGTTATATGAACAATCGGCTTACTGCTAAGGGTATTACTACCTAGGAACAACTTAAAGACATTGCCATTGACCTTAAAATGGGTAATCAAAATAAGAGGTATAAGAGAGTAAACACTAACCCTATTTTTGCAAGTGGAAATACTAGAGCCTCTACCAAGATAGCTGAGGTGCATGCATTTCAAGGTTGTAGATATTCTAACATGGGTAAGTCCTTGTCATGGTGTTTGAAAAAGCTCACTAAAGAGGTGAAGCTATAGACACTCCCACACAAGCCATTTAATGGACCATTACCACCTAATCATAGGCATGATCAATATTGTGCTTATCATCAATGAACTGGGCACCTCACTGACAATTACAAAAACCTCAGGAGAGCTATCTAGGATCTTATTAATTTGAAATAGATCCCTGACCCTAAAACCTCATTAAACCTATTACCTAAACACCACACTTCTTACCTCCTTAAATTTGAATTACCCGAAGAATATGTACTTAGAGAAATCTATGGGTTCGACCTAGTTATAGAAATGGGAGTGAGGGTGAGTGAATTTATCCATATGACTAGTTTCTAGGATAGCGAGAGTGGCCATGAGGCCAGGGAGAGCAAGAATTTCTAGGATGAATCCTCTGTTGAGGATTTTAAAGTGGGTAAAAGAGAGCTAACTTCGTTGAGGGAGAAGTAGTTGAGAGAGTAGAGAAAAATGGTTAGATCTTGCCTGAGAAATAGCATGAACCTAAAGGAGACAAGCATGAAGAGGTGCTAAAGCAATTAAAGAAAACCTAGGCCAACATTAACATATGGGACTTACTAATGTCATTAAAAGACCATAGGCAGAAAGTGGTTAAAGCCTTAAGTTAAGTGGCTATTTCTATGACAACTACCCTAGATGAACTTGTACAAGTAATGAAGGTAGGCAAAATGGGCCTTATTACCTTCTTTGACACTGACTTACCTTTAGAGGGGAGGGAGCATAATAGACCCCTCTTTATCAAAGCTGAAGTAAATGAAAAGAAGACGGGATGTGCCACAGTGGATGATGGTTCTTCTCTTTATGTCTTTCTTGCCAAAATCTTATCTGGTTTAAGGATTAAGAAGGAAGATTTATCACCTTCAAGTATCACTACAAAGGCTTATGATGATACTAAAAGACAAGCTACAAGGTCTTTTACAGTCAAGGTACAAGTGGGACTAGTCATTGATGAAGTTGAATTTACTATAATAAACATCCCTGCCACTTTTTCTATCTTATTAGAGAGGCCTTGGTTTTACAAGCTCAGAGGAGTCCTCTCATCTTTACATTAGATGATTAAATTTTCAGTACAAGGGCAACCTTGTGACCATAAAGGCTAAAGTCAACCATGCCATTTCCACTTTAGCCATTATTAACTAGCCTTTCACTAGATTTCATATTGTGGGCATTTTACAAAGATTACATGGACCCATCTATGTCAAAGATGATGAATAGAATAGATTTCTTATTAGGTACTAATTTAGGAAAGAACTTATAAGGCATAACTGAACCTCTATAGATGCACACTCAAAAGGATACGAAGGGCTTAGGCTATAATCTGAGTAAAAGAGGGAAACCAAGAAAAGGTAGCTCTTCGAGAGACTATTTTGTCAAATAGAATGGTGCAAAGCATGATAGGACCCTAGAACTTACCATATTAAAAGGATGCTATAAGCTGGGATTTGAGATCTTGCTGACATCGTTAATTAGGAGTCAGGGCATCTCAATCAAATTCAGTGGACTGAAGAAGTATTCCCAAAGCCGCTAGCCATTGAAGAAGTCTATCCAAGCCTCTTAGAGGACATGCCTGATTTAAAGGAAGATTTTAATTTATTTATAAATAAATTATACCTTTGTGACCTCTTTGAGGCAAATAATTTACTTTCTAATAAAATGAATGATGAATTCACTTATTTGTATAATCTTTCTCTTAATGGTAGTGTGTATGCAAGCGACCATTACATGAGCATTTTTGACATTAATTGCATTAAAACTAATCCATTTAATCTTAGCACTAATGAACAACTTAAAAATGTATTAATTAGCCATGATACTACTATCAAGGAAAGAGAAAAATTTGAGAGATTATTAATGAAGTACGAATGAATTTTCGCTTGGAATTATGATGATATGCCAGGTATTAACCAAGAAATTGCAAAACATGCTATCCCAACACATGATCACGCCATCTTAGTTCAACAAAGGCTCAAAAGAATGAGGCTTGAATGGGTAGAAAAGGTAAAAGAGGAGGTAGTCAAGTTACTTAAAGCAAAATTCATCGAAGAAATAGTTTTCGCTACTTAGCTCTCTAACATAGTCCCAATACCTAAGAAAGATGGAAGGATCAGGATGTGTGTAGACTATTGAGACCTAAACAGGGCATGTCCAAAGGATGATTTTCCCTTGCCCTATATAGATGTATTGGTAAATAGTGCAGTGATGGTAGGTATATACTCATTTTGATAGGTTCTCCAAATAAAATCATATTTTGATGAAGGTGATAGACAA
Source organism: Hura crepitans (assembly GCA_948208565.1). Taxonomy (NCBI): domain Eukaryota; kingdom Viridiplantae; phylum Streptophyta; class Magnoliopsida; order Malpighiales; family Euphorbiaceae; genus Hura; species Hura crepitans. Next base: position 6,768 of record CANXYI010192308.1, read on the forward strand.
ATGCAAAACTGCCTTTATAATAGAAAGAGGCATATATTGCTACAAGGTAATACCTTTTAGGGTAAAGAACACAAGAGCTACTTATCAACAAATGGCTATTAAATTGTTCCATGACATAATGCACAAAGAAGTTGAAGTCTAAGTCTATGTAGATAAGGGAAGAACACTTCAAAGCATTTGAAAAATTCTTCTAAAGGTTGGATTAATTCAACATGAGGCTCAACCCTAAGAAGTGCATCTTTGGAGTCACATCAAGAAAGTTGTTGGGATTCATAGTGAGCAAAAATGGGATTAAATTAGATCTTGACAAATTGAAAGCCATTCTTGACACGCCTACCCCATAGTCAGAAAAAGAGGTCAAAAGGTTCCTAGGTAAAATACAATACATCAGCAAGTTTATATCTAAACTTACCTCAGTTTGTGAACCCGTATTTAATTTGTTACGTAAAGGGTAGCCAAAGGTGTGGAATGATGATTGTGAGAAAGCCTTACTATCCATCAAATGGTATTTAACCAAATCTCCAGTTTTAAAACCCCCAAAACTAGGAAAACCCTTGTTCATGTATCTAGAAATGGAAAAATCTTCGATAGGAGCATTGATCGCATAGGCAAACAGAGCCAGAATAGAGAACACAATTTATTACTTAAGCAAGAAATTGCTCCCTTACGAATAAAAATACATAGAAGTAGAAAAAATATGTTTGGGAGTAATCTACTCCTTTAAAAATTTGTATCACTACTTCTAATCCTATATGGTAGAGGCAGTAGCAAAGCATAACCCTTTTTGGTACTTACAAACTACACCCTCCTTAGTAGGTAAGATAGGATGATGGATTTTGCTCCTTTAGGAGTTTGATATTTCCTATATCACCAAGAAGACCATTAAAGGCCGAATTCTTAGCCCAACACCTAATTGAGGGAACACAAAAAGAGTATGAATTTCTAGATGAACACTTAGGGGCAAAATCCTAAGAAGGATGGAAGATGTTTTTTAATAGGGCAATTAACCAAAAAGGAGTAGGTGTCGGGGTACTGGTCATCAACTTAGAAAGTGAATAAATGTTCTTAGCTAGGAAATTATAGTTTCTAGCCACTAATAATGTGGCCTAATATGAGGCATGTGTGTATGGCCTTAAAATTTTATGCCAATTGGGGTCAAAAGTGGTTGATGTCTATAGAGACTTGATGCTAGTCGTCCAATAAGTAAAAGGTAATTAGGATGTCAAGGATAAAAACCTAAGCAAGTATGTTAGGATACTCATAGATCTCACTGAGGGATTTAATCACTTCACCTTTCACCATATTCCTTGAGAACAAAACCAAGTAGCTGATGCATTAGCTACCTTAATGTTTGTGTCAAACCTCACAAAAAGGGACTTACCCAGGCCAATGTATTTTAGTAAGATAAGATTTCCTACCAATACTGGTATAGTTAGTGCCACCACCAAACAATCCCACCAAGACCTACTGTGGTACCATATTATCCAAACCTACCTGGAAACTTGACAATACCTAGAGAGCACAGCTAAGAAAGACAAAAAGGCTCTCTAAAAGTTATCCACTTAGTTTGTCTCATTCCAAGGCATATTATACAAAAGGTAGGTGGATGGAATTAGCTAAGATGCATAAATAATTAAGAAGCTCAAAAAAGTGCTCAAGGAGGTGTATGAAGGGGTTTGTGGTCCTCACATGAATGGGAGAAACCTGGCAAAGAAGATTATAAGATTAGGTTATTACTGGCTAACCATGGAAACATACTACTATGATTTTGTCAAAAGGTGTCACAAGTGCCAGATCTATAGAAATTTGAGCCATCTACCACTAATGACTTGACTAGTTTGTCATCTCCCTAGCCATTTTCAACATAAGGAATTGACATAATTGGGAAAATAAGGTCATCAGCTACTAGAGGGCACATGTTTATAGTAGTAGTACTTGATTACTTCACAAAATGGGTTAAAGCCGAGTCTTTCAATAAATTAGTGGCAAGACAGATGGTGAAATTTATTGAAAGAACTATCATTAGCTGGTATGGATTGCCACAATAGGTCATCTACGATAACGGGTGTAATTCCAAGGTGAGACAAGGAAGCTTTTATAAAAATACAAGATTCAACATCACAAGTCTTCTCCATATCGACCTCAAGCTAACGATGTGATAGAGGTAGCCAATAAAAACATTAAGAAAATTCTACAAAAGATGATTATTACCTATAAAGATTAGGCAGATATGTTACCCTTTACACTGTAGGGATACAAGATGACTATTAGAACATCTACCCAGGGTATGCCTTACTCACTAGTATATGGCATGGAACAATACTACCAATAGAGATTGAAATACCTTCATTGAGGGTGGTGTTATAAGCAGACATACCTGATGTAGAATAGGCTAGAAGCAAATATGAGCAGTTGGTGTTGATTGACAAAAGACGACTTAAAGCTCTCTATTATATGCAATTGTATCAAAAGAGAATTGCTAGAGCTTACAACAAAAAAGTCAAGCCTAGATCTATACAAGAAGGCAACTTCGTACTTAAACAAATTAGACCTTTATTATTATACCCTAAGGGAAAATTCAAATCCAATTAGGAAGGTCCGTATTTGGTTAAGAAAGTACTTAAGCATAGAGGCATCAAGATCTCGAATCTAGAAGGTAACAAATTCTCGAAGCCCGTCAACATGCATAGATTGAAAAAGTATTTTTATTAAAAAAAAAGAAGAAGTCTACTAAGCTAAAAACCTGAATAGGTTAGTTTAGGTAAAAATTAAGAATCCTCGATGAGGTGAAAACCTAACAGGCACTTCATGCAAAAGTTAGGGGATTTGAGAGAAAATGTCTAATCAAGAAAACCTTTTTCAAGGCTGATTAGTAATGATAGTATCATTAATAAGAAATTAATACATTAGCCAAGATTAATCGGCATAGTTTCTAATGCACTTAATAACAAGAATGCTTTAGTCATGATCATTGATATGCAAATTTCAATTAAGATAAAAGTCATATAAGTAATCGAATTCAACATATATTGTCTCTTTTCAAAATCAAAAGTATTATCTTTAAATTTTCTTTTCAACACTAGTGTTCTATTGTCTTTAGCTTCACTCAGAATCCATTTTTTGTAATATTCATCAGTACTAGCACCATTAGTTGTATAATCAGGCATGTCCCTCAGGATGACACACTGCTACCACAAGTTAGGGAAGGAGCGTAAGAAGTGATACATCAAAAGGCCACCTGGAAATCCCAAAGGCTTAGGAGGTATCCTCTGCACTAGACCAAATTGCTGCAGGATTCGTAAAGGGATATAGAAAGTAACATGCCTTAATAGAATCAAGGGAATATAGATAACATGATAAGAGAGAGAAAAATAGGTTATCTTCCATAAAAGACATCTCCACCATACCGTGATAATAGTATCAAGAATAGGGTCCACTAGTCATGAGAATCACACCTTATTATGAGCCTCCTCTCATAATAGTGATGTGAGTAATATTTTGCCTAAAGTCTTTTGGGTGGAGGACCAAGTAACCCCAATTTCTCTTGTAACCAAATTTATCAAAAAGAAAAGAAAAAAAGGCCATTAGGTTAGAAAATCCATAAAGGACCACTTAAGCAAAAATTAGGCAAACCCACTAGTGTGAAAATCATCACAGACGTATTAAGCAAAAATTAGGGTCATAAGAAAATAAAGTTAGGACAAAAACCCATAATGGGCTCTTTACACATACCTATAATAGAAGTGGACTCCCAGTTACAAAGTCACTATCCCCTTTCTTTAGAGCATCCAAACCTCGAATGGTTTTAGTTAGGAAAACACCAAAAGGGTTGCAACCAAAGCATGTTTCTATCAAAAGTTGAAGAGTCTTAAAATCACAAGACTCATCTTTAGAAGTAACCACAAGCCAATTGCCAAGGATGTATATCAAAATACACTTCAACAATTCCACTGAGCTAATAGAAAACTAATGGGCATGGTCTAAAATTGCTTGCAAGGAAATTAGACCCACACTCGGTACTATCTTTTAAGCCACAATGGGAGAAAAGCCCAAAGTAAGGATAATGTTAATGGGATAACAACCTCAAAAGAAGGTAAGGCTAAAGGGACATCTGAAGTGATTTTGTAGTTTAAAATAGCAACAAACTCATCAAAGTTGGAGTAATCTCTTAATGATAGAAGATAAACACATGAAAAATAAGGTCCCAATATCGCACTGTCACATTCAGAAAATTAGGGTCAATACGAACCTTCCTAAAAAATCTAAGGGCAAAAAAGTAGACAAGAATAGAGGAAGTCTAATAAGCCTTCGGTTCTAAAATCTTAGACAAATCCTGATTGAAAGAAGACATAATGGGAGCCTAACATGAGAGGTAAAGATTAGGCTATTTATAAGCCAAAACCCCACCATTCCTTTTCTAACTAAGAATGGAAATCCAAAACACATGAAGAGGTCTGTGTGGACCTTACAATGTATGAAGATGGTGTTATAGTCCCCATAGACCAAGGAAGTATGTCTGCAGCATTATCAAACGCTAGTTCACAACTTGGTATTGTCAAAGTTTGCCAAGACTAAATCATCCTAAGTTCACCCGGAGTAAAATCATCTTGATTTTGCATAGACTTACACATTTCAGGTCCATATGGACTACATCATCTCAAACCCACACAAACCTGTAATTAGTATAGAATTGCAATAGATGCTAAAAGCCTATTCATGTACCCATTCACGGATAAACATACGAGGGAAAATGTACTTTAAAATAAAATTGAAATTATATGTGCACAAGATCAGAAGTTTAAAAGTTCTATATATACAAAAATGAAATAAGAAGGTAGAATAATTCCAATACCAAAATGAAAAAGAGAGTGGGAGGGTGCCTTCTATCCTACTCCCCAACATTGTGTTTTTCCTCTATATCTTCATCATCAAAGGAAATCACTAGCTTCTTAGCTACCTTGAAGGCTATCACCTCCTTTCAGGCATTATAAAGGGTAGCAACCCACCTTGATAGTTCACCCTACAAAAAAGTGGAGGATCAGTGCATAACATACATGACATACATAATTGCATGAAATTAACCATGACAAGAAAATTGCTCATAGCAAGGACTTAGGTTTCATTGATCATAGCTTTTTAAAAAGCCTCCACCACCCGAACAATCCTCTTTATAGGAGCTCTCTTCACTTGATCAAAAGAATGAAACATAAATCATCAGTGACACTTTAAAATCCAAACAATATAAATGGCTAGCAAAAGACTATACCAAAGTAGTATTTTTTGGCTCAAAAGGAACCGGCCAGTTCTCTTTTATACGAAGATGGGTAGAAGATAGCTGCCTATTAATACCGTAACACATATAGCTCAGCTTAGGAACATCAGTCAAGGTACCAATGACCTTACCAGGTAATGAGGTCTGACCAGTAGATGGACTTGGAACTCTACTCTGAGTCGGAAGAGGTGAGAATTGAGAACTAGGAGAACTAGGGATAGTTTTCAGCCATTTCTATGATAAAGACAGGCTAGCCCTAGGAATAACAGTAGGCTACAATACAACACATAAGTCAAGAAATACCTCAAAAATGAATCAAAAGTTAAGAAACCCACTTGAGATAAAGGAGGTCC
>CANXYI010192507.1:0-12056 GCA_948208565.1 Hura crepitans
TATTAGAAATATTATTTATTTCTCACATTACATTTTGCAAGCCATTAACTGTATGCAGTTGGATAAATTAAGGCCTGAATTCCGGGCTGGATTGGATGCATTGACAAAGTTAGTGTTTGAGAGGACAAGGCCCAAGCAAGTTGGGGCCACTATAATGACTGGCCCGATTCTTGTTGGTATCACAGAATCTTACTTGGAGGCTCTCAATAATGGTGCAGTGCCCACAATATCATCTTCATGGCAGGTTGCTATCCGTTTTGATGCTTTTCTACCGTATTTGATTAATATATCAAATATATTTACTTGTTCATGTCTTCCATTGAATAATTGTTCTCTCAATGTTTAGCCAGTCAAGCAAATGTTTTGAATCAGTATTAAGTTATGTGTTAATTGTAACTTAGGGATATTCATTAAAATTTGAGATTCACCTATATATCATGTTCCCTTGTGTAGAGATTTTGACTGCTGGATATTATTTCTGTTTTAGTATATATGTTTCAATCATGATGCAAGATGTTATTTGTATTGAATTGCGGGGCTGCACCCCCATATGGACGCATCTTTTAACCAAGTGTTTTGCTGCTTTTACCTGTATTAATAGTGTTGTCTTTTTTTTTTCCCTTTGATTTTCTTCTTTCTTTCATTGGCATTGAAAACTGCATTGGGCACATCTATGAGTTTCACTGCCAATTCATAGTAGATCCTCTTTTCTTTTTGAAAATACAATAACTTAGTTCTCAAATCCATAGGAGTTCAGGTATAGAGCTATATTCATCAATTTTTTTTTTGAACTTTTCAGAGCGTTGAAGAAGCTGAATGTCGAAAAGCATATGATACTGCCACTGATGTTTACATGTCATCATTTGATCGTTCAAAGCCACCAGAAGAAGTAAGTGATGCCTTTGTCCTACTTGTTTGATGATTTTCATTATTTTTTAATTTCAGTAATGGCAGGTTGCTTTGAGGGAAGCACATGAAGAAGCAGTTCAAAAAGCAGTGGCTGCATTTAATGCTAATGCTGTTGGGATTGGTTCAGCAAGGAAGAAATATGAAGGGCTTCTTCAAAAGTTCTTCAGAAAAGCATTTGAGGTGATGGTCCTTGAGAAAACTGACATGAAATTTTTATTATGAGTGTCATATTAGTTACTGCATTTACTATCTCTTTTGGAGCTGCCCCAGTACATCTGAGCTGAATAGTAATTCTATAGATTGTTGCACTTAATGTGTAGAAGCTGTGGAATTAATTAAGCTGTTGGGGCTGAGGCTCTATTTTGGTCATACATCTCTATGACTTGTGAGCCTTGAGCTCTTGTTTGTAAATTTCAGTCATATAGAGTTCAATTGATTGATTTAATTGCAGCAAAATGGAAAAAACTGAGGTTAATGAACAAATGGTACATTGATAGACCATGGAACTCTTGTTCATTTGTTGCAAGAGGTTACAATGTAGCTATATTTTAGCGAAAACTGGAAGCATATTTTTTGTGTTGAGTTGCTTGTTTGTAACTTCAGATGCATTTATTTAGCTGGATTTTGACAATACAGGATTACAAGAGGAATGCATTTATGGAGGCAGACTTGAGATGCTCAAATGCTATACAAAACATGGAAAAGAGGTTGAGAGCTGCTTGCCATGCTTCAGATGCAAACGTGGATAAAATTGTGAAGGTAAGCATATTATGCACTATGCAAATAAATGATGTAAGGGGAATCAATTTTGTTCATAATTTCTCCTTGTGTTTCCAATATTGCTAATAAAGTAATAGGTTTGAGTTTCTTAGCTCATATATAATCTTAATGCAACTTTTCTTGAGCTAAGAATTTATTTGAGAGGCCAAAATAATTTGAAGACAAGAAGAGTGGGATGCATCTAGAAAGTATCTCTATCTAATTTGCATAATTTAATCTTGCATATGCTTCCTTTTTTTTTTTGTGCTTTGTGGATGTCTAAGAACTCATATATTCATATATGGTTGTTGATATAAAAAAAAAAATGCTGCTTGGGACAATGTTCCATCTGTATATTATTTCATGCAATGAATTTTTAGTAAAGGTACAGGGATGACTGACTCATGCTTGAGACATGATGGGCACCTCTAGCATGAAGGGATGTGATAGCTAGCATCTCAATGTCCTTGGTTCTTTATTGTTTAATGATTGTGCATTAAGCTACTACACCTAAATTTTATTACGGTTATTTTGGCATTAAATTGTAATTTTACATTATTCGTAGGTTCTTGAAGGTCTTCTATCTGATTACGAAACATCGTATCATGGTCCAGGGAAATGGCAGAAATTAGCCATTTTCCTAGAGCAAAGGTCTGTATCTGCTTCTCCCTGCCCTTCCTTTTTCAATCAGTTTCGAGATTTTGCATATTGAATTTCTAGTGCCAAATAAAAATAAAACATTCTGCTGTTGTAATTTTCAGTTTGGAAGGCCCTATATCCGACCTTGCCAAGAGGCTTACTGATCAACTTGGGTCAGAGAAGACTTCCCTCGTGTTAAAATGTCGGTCTATTGAGGATAAGATGGCCTTGCTTAACAAGCAACTGGAAGCTAGTGAGAAACACAAGTCTGAGTATATGAAACGTTATGATGAAGCAATCAATGAGAAGAAGAAGCTTGCTGATGACTATATGAAGCGTATATCTGATCTGCAGAGTAGTCGCAGTTCACTGGATGAGAGATGTTCAAGCTTAGTGAAAGCATTGGAATCTGCCAAGCAAGAATCATTAGATTGGAAAAGAAAGCATGACCAACTCTTATCGAAACATAAAGCTGATGAAGATCAGATCAATTCTGAAATTGCTATTTTGAGGTCGCGAAGCAGTGCTGCTGAAGCAAGGCTTGCTGCTGCTCATGAACAGACTAGGTCAGCTCAAGAGGAGGCTGCAGAGTGGAAACGAAAGTATGACATCACAGTAAGGGAAACAAAAGCTGCTTTAGAGAAGGCAGCAATTGTGCAGGAACGGACAGGCAAAGAAACCCAGTTGAGGGAAGATGCACTGCGGGAAGAATTTTCTAGCCGTTTAACTGAAAAGGTGAACTCTCTCTCTCTCTCTCCCCCTACTGTCATGAAGTGCGCCTGTAAAGAAGAAGATTTTCTCATATTTATACTTGCTCATTTGAGTTGTATTTGACAATGGTATCAATGAATATCCAGGAAGAGGAGATAAGGGTGAAAAATGGGAAGTTAGAGTATGCGGAGCAGTGTTTGACTACCTTAAACTTGGAGTTAAAGGTATGCTTCTTGCATTATATGATATGAAGAAGTTACTACCATGTCCCTTCCCCTGGCCCCCAAATATGAAAAATTTAGTAGAGCCTCAGATGATTTGTTTTACCTTTTGCAGGCTGCTGAGTCAAAATTGAAGAGTTATGATTCTGAAATATCATTGTTAAAGCGTGAAATTAAAGAGTTAGGTGAGAAATTGGAGTCTGCAAATTCCAGGGCTCAGTCTTATGAGAAAGAAGCTAGGATATTGGAGCAGGAGAAGATCCATCTGGAGCAGAAGTACCGATCTGAGTTTGAGAGGTTTGCTGATGTCCAGGATAGGTGTAGTCGTGCTGAAAAGGAATCTAAGAGGGCTACTGAATTGGCTGATAAAGCACGTGCCGATGCAGCATCTGCTCAAAAGGAAAAAAGCGAGCTCCAGAGATTGGCTATGGAAAGGTTAGCGCAAATTGAGAGAGCTCAGAGACATATTGAAAATCTGGAAAGGGAGAGAACTGATTTGGCAGATGAACTTGATCAGATACGTGTATCTGAGGCGGAAGCTGTCGCTAAAGTGGCACATTTAGAGGCAAGAGTTGAAGAAAGAGAGAAAGAAATAGAGTCGCTACTGAAATCAAATAATGAAGAGAGAGCCAGTAACGTTAAAGCCCTCCAGGATCTTTTGGATGCAGAGCGTAAAGCGCACAGTATTGCAAATAAACGGGCAGAAGACTTTTCTCTTCAGTTGGAAGAAGCACGGGCAAAACTTGATTTGCTCCAACAACAGTTGACGTCTGTCCGTTTAAACGAGTCAGCATTGGACAGCAGGCTGAAGACAGTTTCCCGTGGCAAACGTGTGCGGACTGATGATATTGAGATGGGCATAGGATCAGTTCAGGAAATGGCCACGAACGACAAAAGCGCAAGACAGAGTAAGAAATCCAAAAGCACAACAAGCCCTTTAAAGCACACACAGCCCGAAGACGGTGGTTCGGTGTTCAGAGGAGATGAGGATAACCAGAGTCAGCAAAGCGATCAGGAAGATTATACGAAGTTCACAGTTCAGAAACTGAAGCAGGAACTCACCAAACATAATTTTGGTGCTGAGCTCCTTCAGTTAAGAAATCCCAACAAGAAAGACCTTCTTGCTTTATACGAGAGATGTGTTCTCCAGAAGTGATAAGCGTTTGTATATGAGGGTACTTGTAATCTACTGGAAGCTTGGCTGATAGATCATTGTGAAGCTAGGGGCAATTTAGTTTCCAAGGATTATTGATAATTCTATATTTAATTTGGAAGAATGATGTTGATTTACCAAGTAGGGGTTGTTAATACTTTGTTTAGGATCAGGAATCTTTTAATCCAACCAAGAGAATACTTTTTGAAATTTGCTCATGGCGGAGCTCTTTGAATATTTGATTGTGTGATGCGTGTCTTGTTCTTGGGACAGCTTAGATTCAAGTGGTCCTGTAAACCTTACTTTTGTTGACAGTTTTGAGGATAAGCTCTGTATCAAACTTCTTTTTTTCTGATTTATGCAAATTCTTTTTTCATGTTAGAATGTGATTAGTTTTGCCTCGCATCTAAATTAACTACAAATGCTTATGCGAAAGATGTTAATGTAGCGTATTCCAACAGTAAAAACTAACATTCAAAAAACTAATTTAAATATATTGGGTATTTTGAACTCGAACTCGTACATTCTTTTTCCTTTCTATGTCAATAAAAAGATACAAATTTATCATTTGAATTTTTTTTTTTACTCATGACAATTGTATTGTATCAAATTGTTTAGTTTATTTTAAGATCGAGATTTTTTCGTACCCATGAAGTTGGTCTATTTTATTTGTATCTATTTGAAGATCAAAACAATAATTGTTAATAGAAAACAAAGAAAATATAGTTCTTCCCAATTATTTTTCAAGTTTCCTTAGATGGAAAACCTCTATTTATCCCTCTCAATATTGCAATGGCTATGATGGTATCAATTTCTACTAGGCAGAAATTTTCCATTCCTCTCTACATGCTATTTGATTTTTGTAGGATTTACAGCAATGATTGTCTTTTATTTTCATTGATGATTCATCTCTTCCTCTCCTCAACAAATCCAGTTATTTTTTTTCCATTTTTCAGAGATTGTTGTTATCTATTTTTTTTGTAAGAAAGTAGACAGTCACATAATCATTGTCATATATTAAATGGTTAATTTCAATAAGTGCTTTATTTTTTTTTTAATGAGATGTGCTAATAAATAGATACACTTTTAATTTCATAATGGTTAGAAAATGTAAAATTATGTAACTTACTTTCATTTTTATTAATTTATCCGTATATTTACTATGTATATACGAGAAAAGTTCGATATGGTATTTGATACTTTTTTCATAATAATGAAAATCAAATGACGTTTTTTTTTTTTTATTTTTGTTTTTCTAAAAGGAGGTAGGATATGGATTTAATCCTTAATTACTTGAAAAGCTATTAAGAACTTCTCCCGTCTAGGTTACATGTCAATCCAAATAAATGTTATTTTAAAGAATCAATTGAGTGATTGTAGCATTAAAATAGAAATTAGGTTATAATCAGGCATTGGTTATTTAATTCTGTTTGATAATTCCTTAATTATATGATACTATTGAAAAGCTTATATTAATTATATTCTCTGAATTGTAGGTAAGATTGAGAATTTTGTGTAAATAATAAACAAATAGAGAATGTAGTTTATAAAACCTAATTGATACATTTGATTTACAAAATTTTATAAAACTATATCAAAAGAATGAAACAATAAAGAAAAAGCTAAAATAATCAAAATATTTACTTTTTTTAAGCGGTTGTTTGCTCGATGTTTTGAAATATTTTCTTGTAAATTATATTTTTAGTCAAATTGAAGTATCATAAAAATAATGTGTCTATTTAGTGTGTATAAAAATAATGTCATTTTTTTGATAATTAAACAAATAGAATTCTTTTATCAAAATCGAACTAAACAAATCGGACTGAATAGATTAAAATATCTCATAATTTAATTTGATTTCGATTTCAATTTCACATATCATGTCAAAACTTTAGTCTTACGGATGGGCTATTTTTTTTCCTTTTCGTTCTTTTGTCTAAGGGTATGCCGAAATGAACCGAGATAAAAAAATTAAATTTGAACCATTGACAATTTAACCTATTCGATTTATTTTTTAATTTTTAATTATTAAATAATAATTTAATTTAATTAGTTCAATTCGATTAGTAGAGGATAAAAATTAAAAAACCGAACTGATCAAATATTAAAAAACGTGTCCGCTGTTGCCGACAATTAATTTAATTGGACGCGGAGTGATGGATAATTAAACGAACAAACTGCAACACGGTATTGATCATAACTGCAAAATCAAAATGTCCTTATCTGCTTAGAAAAAGAAAAACAAACGGTCAAAGGAATATCTTGTCAACAAAGTTTTCTCCACCTTACAGTCAAAGAAAAATTAAGAATTAAAAATAAAATTTTCTAAAATCATAACTGTTTTTGTTTTTTTTATACATGCATAATTTTTTCTCGTATAACAATTGAAAATTACATATAGTAAATTTAATCATTATTAATAATAATTTAATATCTACTTACTTAAATATTAACGGAAGAATACTACTAAAAAATTGATTTAGCGAGTCGTGGCTATAAAAAGTTGTTTCCTATAAAATTTACCATTCGTCGCTATAAAGCATCTACGCTACAATTTTCTTGCAGTTTCTATTGCTATCAATTTTGTCACTATAAATATTATCACTTTAACCCGCCAAATTGATCATATACGTCACAGTTTCTGTTACTATCAATTTTGTCGCTAAAAAATATTATTACTTTAACTCGCTACCGAAACTGTTTATAAATTGTCGCTAAATTGGTCATGTTCACCAAATATTGTACGCTGAGTAGAAATATAATCAGAATTTTTAGTTCAATGGGAATTTAATTTTTGATTTTTGATTTTAATTTGAGTGTGGGTCAATTATTAATTTTTAATGGAATAAAATAAGCCTGGAGCCACATTTATTCGTCGCCGAATGTTCGTCGCTATTCATATCTATTTGTTCTCCCATCCTCGTAGCTGTACATCCCATCTATGTATATCTCGTCGCTATACATTTGAGTGTTGCTGAATTGGTCACAAAAACTGGGATCATTTCTCTGTCGCTGTTCCATCATTAATTAATAAATCATTACTTGCAGAATTGATCAAGAAACTCCTAAAAATCCGCAGCAGAACCGTGGATATTTATTCAAAAAATTGTTGCAACTTGATAAGTTACATAAGATTTTTATTTTGTCGTGCAATGTTCTTAGTCGTGCAGAATATATATTATACCGATAGAAAAATGTCTGAAAATTGACTCAAATTTGAAATATTTTTTATGTCACAACTATCATATTAGCTTCAATTTTTTTAGTTATAAGGGCAATTTAGAATCGAGATTACGCTATCACATAATAAGTTTTTTACAATATATTCTAAACAACATATTTTGAAATGTTACTTGAGATTATATAAAGTAACAGATTTGCAACATTTTAAAACTGTTGCAAGAAGTTTCATTATTATATTAAGGTGATTAAATTATTGACAAAACTAAGATACTAAAAACGAATGCAACACTTTTAAAATTATTGCTATAACTATGTTACAATAATTTTAATACATACTATAATAATTCTTTACTATTGCCGCCCTTATTAGATATTAAACAGCCATTATTTGCCAACTAAATATTTATACCATCTTATTTTCATAAATGATAAATTATTATAACAAAATTTACAACTTTTAATAAGAAACATATTCCAACCGAAAATAAGATACTTTTCTTTTTCTTTTTTTTAGGCAACCAAAAATAAGATCTTTATTAACAAACAATTGGTCTTCCATATTCTCGGGAAAGTGCATTCCCTTTTTAATTTCTAAGGATACTAAAATGAGAAGGGAATTGAAACTCAATATTGTCAAGTTATAATTCATCAAAATAATTATTGAAATATTCGAAGTATACTATAACTATTAAAATAAACATATTTGCACGGAAAAATAAAAGCATTTTTTCTCATTAATTTCAAGCAAAATCACTCGTATCCTTCATATTTATTCAAAAAAATTGTGCATATAAAGATGAAAATAGTGAAGAAGTTAAACAATAAACCCTATATATCAAACTATCTAAGATAATAAAAATATTCTCTTAATTTGTACATTTCCAATATATATTTTAAAAAAATTATCTAAGTACGGTACATAATAAATCGGTTCAATTATAAACTGCATATTTAATAATTTATAATTGATAATCTATCATGAACCAAATTCACCACTGCATCGCAGTGTCAGCACCTTGTTATCGTATCCTTGAATCATCGAGAACTACCGAAAAGGAGTTTAAAGCTGAACCAGGGACTTGTCCAGCATCTTTTCCGGTATATGATACTCCTCATTATTGGATTTAGATAAACTAACTGTACCATTTGAACTCATCCGATCTAATGATTAAAATTTAAAAATAAGGAAGAATCATCCGCATTGCGAATATTTATTCCCCAATTCTCTACTCTCCACCAAACTAAGAATAAAGCTCACTATGTAATAAGTTACATATGACCATTACACCACAACAGCAACAACACCAATAACCAAAACAGTCCTTGTCATTTCTGCTCTACCAAAACAATCCCTATCTATCTTCTTTGAAGTTTGCCTTTGCTTGCATTTTCAGCGAATCCCAAATACGCAGATCCATCACTCTGAACACCATAGCTTGGGATTAACTGAGATGGAGTTCCTCCACTATGGCTACCATGATCATAAGACATGAAAGCTGTACTATAGTAATCAACGATAACAGGATTCTTAATCACAGGATTATCAAGATCATAGCCACTTGAATTTTTCAAGTTTTGGTCAAATGAATCCTTAGTATTGCTTGCACCGCATTGTCTAGGTTGAGTTTGGTAGAAAACCTTGGAAACAACTAACTCTCCATCTTTCTCTTCTTCATCATCGCCAAGATGGTATTGGTGCATAACCCAGTTTGTCTTTTCAGGTTTTCTTTGCCTGCCATAGTTAGTGTAAAGCACCAATATCTTTTTGAATCCTTTGGCTTTCCCATCACAGATAACTGGCCTAGTTTTGCCTGTCTTATGCCATCTCGTCTCGCTTCCATCTTCATCAGTGTGCACTTTTCTTCTTTTTCTGTTGCCTGTTGTGTATGCCTTTGAAGGCCTATGAAAGAAGTGCCGAATTTGGCCATCATTGCTTACTCCTGCATCATCATGAACGAGCATATTTAGAGGAATTCTGTAATATTTAGATACTTAATTAACATATGGGATAAGACTAATCTAAACCTGATTCATGGACTACTAATCACTAACTGTCAGGTATATAAAATAGTTGAATTCTAATCACGTGATAGTTTGTAATTGGACTGGTGCACGATACACCCGATTCAGGTAAAATATTTCCTAACATGTGATGGTAATAGATTTATTTAACAGAGCTGAAATTAGAGAGACCATTACTAAATTTAGGAAAATGAAAAGTAATTTCAAAATCCTAGTTGTTAAAAGTTAGAGGAGACAGTAGATTATCAGAAAGAATTCCTTATCAAATAATTAAAGAATATAATAAGGATTTATAACAGTGATATAGCTATTTTTAAATTGGCTTCATTTTAAAGTAATGATAAATTTACTATTATCAAACCAAACTATCTAGATTGATGATAAAAAGAACTAATAGCCATATGATTATGAAGTCTATAAATGATTATTTAGGATAAGACTATCCTGAACTAAGTTCATGATTGATTATCAATTATAAGCTATCAAACATATAAAATAATTAAATTTTATATACATAATAGTTTGTAATTGAATTAGTTTATCATACACCACGTCCACGCAAGAAATTCTAAATTATCTAAAACACAAAAAATTTGAATAAGCTTATTGTTTAAGTAAGAGAAAATAACTGGACATAAACAAGTGATAACTAAATCAAATTAATTAATGACTCAATGTTGAACTAACTGTAAACTTATTATTATCAAGCCCATCATTTTTCTACTTATTATCAGTTTTATAAGCAAGTAGATAATGTGAAATTGGAGAGAAAACATCGAATTAATCATACTGTTAACTGAAAAATTCTTGTGGAAAATCTTATTCTAACATAAATTATTTATTCATTTCATGGGGCTTAGTTGAAACTCATGGATTTAGATATTGTATCAAACTAACTAGACATAAAGATTTTCCACTTGCCAAAAAGGTGAACCCTTTGCAAACATAAAAAGATCAATTAGGGATAAAATTAGTCTATACACTTCATAATGGATTACTAATTACAAATTATTAAATATATAAAATAATTAAATTTTATGCACGTGTCAGTTTGTAATTGAATTGGTCCATATAAAAAATTTCCATCAAGTAGTTATAATTAGATAGGTAATTAACCGTGGAATTTATAAATAAAAATTAACAAAGAAACAAATTATATTTAACTCCACGCATGAGATGGGCATAGCTACAAAATCTTATTCTAACACCTAAATTATTCATTCATACCATTAGCTTGGTTAAAACTAAAGGATTTAGTATTTCACTTCTTATCAAACTAACTTGACATGAGACCCTTGCTGAAAAGGCCACTTGTAATTAAATTAATTGTTTACTTAAAAAGTAATTAAATAATTTGATTACAAAGAAAATCTATGATCAGTTTTCTAACTTATTGGCAAATAGAAATTGACCATTCCAGAAAAAATTCGTTTTTAATTTGCCAATGCACCCACAAGTTCTATCCTCAGTTGGGGCTAATTACAATGGATCTAACTAAATAACAAAGAAATTACTCTTTCATGCTTGCTTTAGGAATTTTTATTGCAAGATTAAATAATTGAAAAAATCCTTTTCACTATTTGAATTTAAATCTTATGAATAAAGCTTTTTGGAAACGTTTTGATCTTTTTATGAACTTATCCGGCACAAATTTAAAAGGTATAAAATAAATAAATATAAAACAAAATATAAATAAAAATAAAACACTACCTGGCAGCTTCTCAGGATGAGTGTAGCAAATTCCATTTTCTCCTTCTATAGTTGGGATAAATTCATCAATTAGAGGGTGAAGTTTACCCGTATCAGATAATACTTTTGCCTCTAAATGCTGAAGAATTTCTTGATCTGTTGGATCAAACTTTACTCCTGCTGGTAGTCCAGGCAAATCATTTATTCCACCACTCTATCCATTACGAAAAAAAAAAAATTCACAGCTCAAAACAAAACTAATCAATTTATCAAACAGGAAGAGGAACATCAAATGGGTTAGTCCCAGAAACACAAAAAGATCACAACTTTACCTGATCTTGAAATTCAATTCTATGGCCACAAGAAGGGCAATTTATGGTTCGAATTTCGTCATCCTTTATGGTTTCAGTAAGTGCAGTTTCTTTAGCTGTAACTAATTGAATTGAACTTTCATCAACTGATTTATTATTGCACCATGTCATCTCTTTAGCTTTGTGCTTTGCCCATATCACAAAATTGAAATTTTATTCTCTGCTGTCTTTACTCTCCCTAAAAAGGAAAAAAAAAATCAAGAATCAAATAGCTAGACAACAGTACAACCAAAATTAAAATAAAAAAATTTTAAAAAGAAGACAAATTAAAGCAAGAAAAAAAGCAATAAAAATTGTCTCTTTCTCCTCTAAAAACACTTTTTCTGTGCTATAACACAATACCCAATTCTTGCTTCTTCTCTTGTTCAAGTTAGACAAAGGAATTTAATTCTTTTACAC
>CANXYI010192517.1:0-13023 GCA_948208565.1 Hura crepitans
TTAAGGGAAATAAAATTTCTGATATAGATGTGATAAAAAATGTAGAGGAAAAAGTGAAATTGGTCAGAGATAGACTAAAAGCTATGGATGATAGACATCAAAGTACAGTCTGATTTAAAAGGGTAATTTGAGCCATGAAAAGGAATCCAGTTTAGATTTAGTCTCATGAAGTGAGGTAGTAAGAAATAAGTTCATACCATGGGTTAATGTGCCATAGAGGCACCATGATACTAAAAAAGCTACCTGGGAGCCAGCAAGACAAATAATAGCCCAGTATCCACATTTATTAGCTCCAGGTAATTTTGAGGTTAAAATTTTCTTAAGAGGAAAAGAACTATAATGCCCATGTTCTGAGGCTCCGTAAATAGTTCCACTGGGTCCGGGATATGTGCTCAAGGTACTGGGTCATTTGCACATAATTGAGGTAGTGGCATTGGTCATGAAACTTTAAGGGCTTTAAACTCATGAAAAAGGCAAATTTTAAAAATTTAGCAGAACCAATAATTCATTACGGATAGTGGGATACTAATTTGTGTAATAAAATCTAGTTGACCTGGGAATGCCCAGGGATATGCCCAAATGGACAAAAAAAATCAGACCCTGAAGCTCAAAAATTCCATTTAGTCAATTGGTGAAAGAATTTTTGGATTTTAAGGTCGTTTGCAAATTCTTATAATTTTTTAGGTAGGCACACAAATTAAGGTAGTTTAAAAACTACCCTATCGATGGAATTTGGCCACAAAAATTTACAAGCACGTAAAGGGGATTAAAATATGAATTTTAAAATTAATGGTGTAATTTTTCGAGGTCCATGTGAATTTTGGTAAATTTTTTAGGTTTGCCAAAAAATTGAGACATTTTGAGATGGCTTAGGTGGTTATGGGACCCACCCACACACTTGTTAGCTAGCATAGGGCCATTGACAAGTGGCAAGATGGTTGGACATGTGGAAAAATCCACTCATAAGGGAGAATTTTTTTCCTTCCATAGCTTGCTAGAATCGACGCCACTAATAGTGAAAGGGGCCATTTTTATGGTCTTTTTCATTTTGTTTCAAAAGAAAAACCTCACCTAAATTCACTATCACATGTTAGGGAAATTATAGAGAAAGAATTTCTAGAAAAGAAGCTCCCATGAATTAAGTAAAAATCACAAAAAGTGTAAGGGTTAGATAGCTTCCCAACAGAGGTAGCAAGTGTGCTAGGTGAGCTCTCATAGATTTTCCTTAGATTTTCATGGTTTCTTTTTGTTAAAAGTGCTTCTTTGTAGTGCTTAACATTTATGAGGATGTGTGTGGACTTTGTTTAAGGGAAATTGATGCACAAATTAGCTTGAAGCACAAGTGAGAAGATATCATAGGGGGCCAAAAATAAAGATTGGAAGGCCTTAGATTGATTGCTAGCTCACTGTTTTGTATTTAAAGGTATGTGAACTCCCACATCTCTCTCATGACACTTATATTTCCATGTGATTAAATGGGATTTGCATATAGTAAAGATAGTTGGATTGCTTGTAAGGTGTGACTAAGTGGAAGGGATATTATATATGTCTTGATTCAGGAAGAATGAATGTTGTGCACTGATTTAGTTGAAAGGGAGTAGGAATGCTACTTAAAGTCCATTTTGCCAAGAGTAAGCAAGCTTGTATATATGCATTGGTATGATAGCCGAGAGCTAATCTAATGGCTATTAGAGATATGGTATGGAAATTTAGGGTTTTGGCATGTTTAGGAAAGAGATCATGAATATATGTGGCCATTGGCATATGGTTTGGGGTGATTATTAGTGATTAAGGTACAACTAATATGAGTTTGTGGTATAGGATGGGTGAAATAATTGCATGGTATACATTAAGATTTATTGATATACAAGTACATGGAAATTCTCTATGTGGCTAAGACATGTGTTAGAAGTGAGTGACTTTCTTGTGATATGAATGTCTAAATATATTTGCTTGTGGTATCATAATATAGCTTGGATATTTTCTTAATGGTAAAACAAGTGTGTAGACATATAAGCAAGCTTGAATGTTGTTGTAATTCGGCCTATACTTTAAACATGATGATGACTTAGTATGTAATTGGCTTAACTAGTATGTGTGTGAATGTGTATTGAACTTAGCCGAGGCATAGGCAGCTTGTGCAATGGTATGGTATGCTTAGTATGAAGTATACATGTTTAGATATATGCTAACATAGTAATGTGCAAGTTATGTATGATAAGTGATGTCAAAATGCATGAATTGACAATGAATCCCTTAGTGGTTGAGAGGTAAGCATGGCATGGGGAGGCTTGGTAAGTATGGCATGTGAGCAAGTTTAATATAAGTGGGTGATATAAGATAATGTTCATGGAATGCATGATATTTTATTAGCATGAACTTAGCTAATGTGTACCTTAAAATGGCATGACCTATAATGAGAAAATGATTAGAAAATGGTTTTAACATGACCTTACAAATTAGCAAGAAATTAAGTATAGAAAGTGACTTGGAATTTCCTTTGAGGGCTATGATTTAAAAATAAACAATACACCTAAATTTTTTTTTTTAGCTAAAATGGCTAGTATGGTGTGATCTTTTGTAATTGCATATGTACCTAGATTTTGGCCTTATTTATGGCCTAAGTTCTAGTTGGCTTTAGGCCTATAAATGTATGAAATAACTAGTAAAGCTATAGTGAAAAATAAGGTGAAATGGACCTAAAAGCTTAATGAAAAATTGTAGCAATGACCTATAACTGTCTTAAAATGACCATTACCTGAACCAATAAATCCATTGGATAGTAAATAGCATAAAATTGTAAAACACTTATGAGATAAAATCTAGAATAATATATCATAATTATTGGCAATTACACTTTTGGAATATTTTTTGATAACACACTTGGTACAGCTTGTTTGTGGCCATACTAGACCAAGCTAAATTCTAATTGTGTTGTAAAAATTATAACTATCTATTTATAAGTTTGTAATATTATAAAAATTTAATCAATAAAGAATTGGACACAAATTGGGGTTAAATAGCCCATTAGATAGACACCTATTAGATGGGTTGACTGGTTAACTTAGGGATTCTTAGTAGCTGATATACTGTCTATTTTTAGATAAGGCTGATATAGTGGCCTAAGTCCACATTGGGGCTACTATACTAGTCTATTTGATAGATAACTTTTTATCCTTACCACATGATCTTAACAATGCAATGGCGTAAGTCTTGGAGGACCACCGCATTAGTTGGATAGTCAGATTTGATTGTAGGCATTGTCATGATCTTACCGATGGAGCAGTGTAGGTCTTGGAGGACCACTACTCTAGTTGGACAGTTAGATTTGATTGTAGGCACTTTTATGATCTTGCTGGTGTAGTGACACAGGTCTCGAATTACTACTGCACTTGCTAGATAGTCAGATTTGACTATAGGCATTATCTTGATCCTTTCTAGTATAGTGGCATAGGTTCTAAAAAACCACTGCACTAGCTCGAAAGTCAAACTTGATTGTGGACATTTTCTTGATCAGGCCAGTGTAGCAGTTAGGGTCTAGAATCTAGATCACTGAACCATTTTCATTCCCTCTAGGTCCAGTGTATGCTGATGTCATTTTCCTAGCCAGGCTAGATAAATCAATGAAATAAACAACAAGGAATTAAATTAGGACTAATAAGCAATAAAAAGGCGTAATTTGGCATGAATCTCTATATAATACTATAGAATATATAACTAGGGACATTTTGGTAATTTTACTTACATAGTATTTATTATATTGGTAATAAAGAACCATAAATGTTATATTTAATAATGATTTAACTCTGTGATTTGCTTGGAATATAATAGTTAACTAAATGTTTTATTAACATGGATTGGTACGGGGGCAATATGGAAATTTTGCATATGTAATATGTACCAGCTTGATAAATTAATAATACCTTGCAAAGTATATCTGAAAATGTCTTAGATTTATAATCTGGTTGAGTTTTAAATGGTTGTATAAGTAATAAATAGATTATAGATAGAAGCAAGGGTAGTTTAGTCTTTTACCCAAATGATTAACTATTGATCCAGTGACTTAATTTAAAATAGATTATCATTGATAATAGTAAATCACCATTAAAGATGGATTTTCAAGATTACCTAAATAGTACTTAATAGATGTGTAAGAAGGGTAGTGAGGTCATTTTGATGAATGTACTTTTTAATTGATAATGTTATAATTGGCAGAATAAAATGAATATCACTGCTATAGAAATGCATGATAACTTGAATGACATGACTTAAATGCTTGAGTTCACCACTGAGTATTATATACTTAGCATACTAGTTTTGGTGTGCAAGTACTTAGAACCTACAGGCAGCCTTAGAGTACATGTAGTCAAGGTTCAGAAGACAGGTAAGTACAATTGCCATGTGTTTAAGTTACAGTCTTGCACTCATGTACATAGGTGGGAAATGGGTATCTTATAGAAGGTTTTGTTTAGGTCAAGATAGTATTTTGTAATAAGTCTTTTCCTAACTATGTTTATTATATGTAATCACCTTTGTTTGATGATAAGATTTGTGAGCCCGAGGCTCTATGTTTATCATTTTTTTTTATTGTGGCTTGAGGCTTGTGTTGTTGTTTGATAGATGATGATGATAGATTGATATCTAGGGGACTAAAAGGGTCTAAAAGGTGTGAGAATTTGTTATAGAAGTATTCTACAGGTGGAATCATTTTGGGATAGTGATCCAAGCAACCATTATGCTACCACGTTTTTAAGATTTATTTGATTATGTTAAAATCACTCTATAAGGACACGAACATGCTGGTACTAACCTAAATGGACTATAGAAATAGACGAGATTAAATTTGAGGTCAGATAGAAGTAAATAGTATGGAATAAGTAAAAGTTAAACAAATGACTATGGGAGAAGTCATTATTGGTGACCTAGCAGGAAGTGCACCACTTATTGGGTTTCTTTGGAAATTTAGTAGGGGTGTTACACAATCTAAAGTCATTGAGTTGGTTAAAAATGATAGGATTTTATGGCAATGTCTTGTAAATAGTGACCTAGTATTAGTTGAACCATAAAATGTTCAATTTTTGCTTAAAAAATTTTGAATTCAATACAACCTAATATACAAATATTCCAAATAGTGCATTGGTATTAGAATAGGAATTTTTAAAGATCAAGAAGTATTTTTAGTAAAATCGGGTAATGATTTAATTAAAGTTTTATATTGGTATTTAGACTTACCTTTTTATCAGAGTTTTAAGATTGTTGAACTTAGGTTTTTACAAGGTTGAAGGAATATATTTTAAAGATTTATTGAGGAATAAAGTTATGTTTAATTGTGTTTAATTATGTAAGAATTGATCTAAAAGCTTAGTTTTTAAGAATGAATTGATAAGAGCCATTGGATCTTTTACACTTTTAATCTTACCATTCATTGAAATACTATAAAAGGGCTCAAAATATTGTTAAAAAAAGGGTATAGTGTGGTAGCCAACCCCTTTCTTCCTACCACTTTTGTGGACTCCAATAATAAGCCTTTATCCTCTATTTTTGTTTCTTTCTTCTTCATTATGCAACAATTTTTCCTTATGCAAGTGATCAAACATCACCTCCATAACTCTTAGAGCTCCAATGAAGAGTGAAATAAAGAAGTTTATGGTTGTATTGTGCAATTTCACCTATGAAGGAATTGTATACTTTTTCAACTGACTAAGAATTTTTCGGTTTTAACTTTTTTCCTATGAACTACAAGTGCCTAAGAACATATAAATATGGTTAGATTGATTTTTAAGGTGTATTGTATTTATAATGATTTTTCTAAGTTTTTACATAATATGTAAATGTAAAGCATGAAGGATCAAGTAAAGGCAAAGGGAACGAGAAGGTGTAATCAAGGCCTTTTTTGTGTATTTTGATTTTTAGTTAGTGAACTGAACTTAACCTATATGTATTAATTAGTCAAATTGCATTTATAGTATCTATGAGATTATATGTTAAATGTATTATGTAAAGAGTTTATGAATGATATTTATTGATGTATATATTGGTGTGTTTAATATGCGATGTATTGATATAAGCATAAATATCAGGCTTTAACAGGTTATGTGTGATGGCTAAAACCTTATTTAGAGGCATAATTGGGTAATTTTGGAACTTAAATGAATTTGTGTTACATAAAATGATTTATAGCCTGTAATATATGTTGTGACTCTAATTTAAAGATGTAGAAATAAATTGTATTATAAGAATTTGTTCGTATGATGATAAATATAGGTATGTAATGTGATTTTGTGATGTGATAATGAGTTTGAATATCCTAATTATGGTGGCTAAATATTTCTCTTGGAAATAGTTTGGTTATTTTTTTTTAGATTTATGAATTGTTTTGTGCATTATGTTATAAACATGGTGATTTGGGGTATGTAGTATCATCAGCTAGCTTAATGGCCTAAACCTTCTTAAAGACATCATTT
This sequence comes from Hura crepitans, assembly GCA_948208565.1. Taxonomy (NCBI): domain Eukaryota; kingdom Viridiplantae; phylum Streptophyta; class Magnoliopsida; order Malpighiales; family Euphorbiaceae; genus Hura; species Hura crepitans. The sequence goes on from CANXYI010192517.1 coordinate 6,465, forward strand.
TAGGGGTAATATATGAATAATTTAGATATATTCACTACATGATGAATTTGTGAAAGGAAAAATCAAATACCTAAATGATCTTTTATATGTATGATGATTATGTGAGATGATTCCCTAGATTCAAAACATTTATCAAAATGAGTACTATATATCAATATGATTATTATATAAGTGGATTATGTCTAAAATGAGGTACGATTACACATTAAAATGTTGCACATATATGGCTTGGGTGAATGGTTCATTAAGAGCTTAAAGTGCTTCAAGCACTTAATTAACATAATTAAATTATGATGTAAGTAAGATGTTACATTATGAATTATAACAAGTAAATCATGAATCATTATTAAGTCTTCTTATAGCGATCATAAGATGGTAATCCAAAAATCATAGCAATAATGGCCTATACAATTAGACAACCTAGATTGGATTAGTTGACTGGTCAACTAAGGAGATATAACAGGTACTAAGTTTCCCTCAAGCACAATACTAGCCTTTTGGCAATCATACCAACCTTCAAAAAATTATATTAGCCTTTAGGCAATTTTAAGGGACTTCAGGCAATCATATAGGCCTTTAAGTAACCACATGGTCCTTCGAGCAACATATAGATCTTTAGGCACCATACAGTCCTATTAGACATTTTGTTTAGTTGTCTTCTAGGTATGGGCAAAAATAACAATCTAATGCTTATAAATAAATTAGGGTTTTATAAAGCTAAAGAAAAGGCATGCTTAGTGATACATGATAAATATATGATGTCATGGTTGATATACGAGAATATCTTATGTATGTGTAATTTACAATATTGGTAAGTATGTAAGAAAACTAATATGCAAGTTTTTCCCTATCTAATAACAAATATGTTTTTTTAATTATTTGAATTAATGTCAATATATATGTGTAAGAGATTATGCATAAGTTATGTTGAGTTAACCAATAAGCAATCGCTTAATGAATCAACTTCACTTTATAATGCATAGGTTAAAGAAGGAAGATTAGAGTTAAAGCTATAATATTAGAAGACTAATCAAGAGAGGAATTCTTTTTGACACTTTTGATTTCTTATAATGCAATGTAATATTTTAATAGCATTATTGTGCTATTGAGGGATTTGGCCTAATCTATGCTATATCAAAATTTGCAATTTTTAAAAATAATGTTACAACTTTCTTACTAAGTTTTTATAATGTTGCTTGAATTCTCTGATATCTCTTCCTTATGTATGGTTGAGATATGTTAAGTTTGAGTTTGTTGAGATGTATTGGATGGTCAGATGGACCTAGATAATGAGGAGATGAGATGGTACATTTTAGAATTGTTACTTTTATGTAGGTTACTATTCGGGATAGTGCACAATATAGTGGTTATGCTATCAAAATTTTGGCATAAGGACCCCAATAGTATGCCTTGAAAAATGGTTTTTGAAAGTCCATATTTTTATAACACCGTACATATGAAAAATGTTTTAATCTTAATAATATGCTTTTATTTAATAAAGGTTTCCATAAGTGTTGTTCAAATATTGGTTTATGTGCGACTCCTTATACGAGTCAAATAATAAGATAGGGAAAGGGTTATCACATTTGTTTATATCAAAGCACTAGTTTAGGTGTTTCATGATACATATAGGTTACATAAGAGTGCCATATGATTTAAAAATTTTATATGATATAATTATACAAATTAAGGCTTATAATCTATTTCTTTTCAAATTGATTTGACAATGTGTCAAAATATACCATTGAGAGATAAGGAAGTTATGAGCCATGCTTTGACAACTAATGGATAATAGGCCATCAGGGCTAAGATTGTTACTTTTACTAATACCAGACAAGTAGCTCAAGGACCTTAGATGTAGCATGCTTGGTTAGAGTAGATGATAGAATGAATTAGGCAAGCGATTGTTACTTCTGCTGCTACTATTGCTGTAGCAATTCATACTACTCCACCTCTATCGATTCAGCCAGAACCTTAGGACCTTTAGAAGATATTTCTTAAGAGGCTTAAGAAGAATAAGGCTAAGGATTTCAAGGGTGAAGAATTAGATGGATCTCATAGGTTGTAGTATTGGCTAGATAAGACCTTGAGAATTATACAGCATATGAGGCATGACCCTAATGAGTATGCTATTTGTGCTACATCTTTACTAGTGTGTAAGGCTTTAAAGTAGTGGGAAACTATCATAAAATATAAGGCAGCTAAGGATTTATGATGGGATTTTTTCCTTTGAGAATTCAAGAAGAAATTCATCATTGAGCATTACCTTGATATAAAGAGATAAAAGTGTATGGATTTGAGACAGACAAAGATCTATATCAAAGTATGAGAAGGAAATCACAAGATTGAGCTGGTTTGCTAGGGAAGTGGTTGCCACTGAGGAGGATTGATACAAGTGGTTTAAGAGGGGGCTTAATCTTGAGATTCTACTTCAAGTAACTCTTATGAAAATCAAAAACTTCTCAGCTGCAGTTACAGCTTGCCACGATGTAAAGGAAATACAAAAGATGTGAGGGAAGTGAGAAAACATCAAAAATAAAATTTCCCTTTTTGGCCATGGGTAAGCTAGTACAACCCCTACATCTAAAAATAAGTAAATGAATGAGTAGTCTAAGAAATAGTATAGGTAGAGATGGGATCAATCTCAAAGATTAGTTTAGTGTTGATAGCCTAGAGCTATGCAACAAACATCTATTGCTAGTGCTTTGGCATTCACAGCTAGGAGTGCATAAACACCTCAATGTGAGCATTATTTTAGGAGACATAAGGGAACACACTATATGACAATGATGTGAGTATGCTGGGATATGGCTCTAAAGGCCATATTGTTAGAGATTATCCAACAAAACCTATTGATCCATCTTAGAAGTGGGATATAAGAGATATAGGAGATCTAATTAGGGCTAGTTAAAGGGATAAGTCATAGAGTTAAGCCCTAACTTGACAATATGCCATTCGAGCCAGAGAGGATGTAAATTCATTAAATGAGATAATGGGTACTTTCTAACTCTTTAATTTAGTGACTTTAGTACTAATAGATCTGGGGTCAAAACATTTTAATATCTGTGATGCACAAGTTTTAGATCTAGGGTTAGTGTTAGAAGACCTTAACATTGATATTATGGTTAGCAAACTTACAGGGCAATATGTAGTTACGAATAAAGTATATAGAGACTATCTTTTATCAATTCGATGATATGCTTTTTTAGCTAAACTTATTGAATTACACTTTAATGAGTTCGATTTGATCTTAGGTATGGATTAGTTGTCTAAATATCATGCAGTTATGGACTGGAGAAAGAAGCAGTTCACACTTAAGGCTAGTGATGGGACAGAAGTGATAATTATGGGAGAAAGATCATACTATATTTCTAATGTGATTCAATAGTTATGGTAAGAAGATGGATGAAAAAAGATTACCAAGCATATCTGGCCCATGTAATTGACATCAGAAAAAAAGAGCCAAATGCAAGTAAGATACCAATTGTATTAGAGTTTAAGGATGTTTTCCTAAAAGAGTTATCTAGTTTGCCATAAGAATGGGAACTTGAATTTGGGATTGAAGTGTTGCTAGGCACAGTACCAATTTCTATAGCTCCATATAAAATTGCTCCTATCAATTTGAAAGAGCTAAAGTTATAGTTGCAAGAGCTATTTGATAAGAGTTTTACCATACCAATTCTCTCACCATAGGGAGCACCAATTTTGATTGTCAAGAAGAAAGATGGTTCCTTAAGGTTATATGTGGATTAGAAACCATTAAATAAGGTCACCATTAAGAATAAGTACCCTTTAGCTCAAATAGATGACCTATTTAATCCACTAAAAAGGCCAGGTGTCTTCTCCAAGTTTGATTTGAGATCGAGGTATTATCAGTTGAGAGTGAAAGAGGTAGATGTAAACAAGATAGCTTTTACAATAAGATATAGCCACTATGAGTTTTTGGTAATGCCATTTGGGCATACTAATGCTTTGGTAACATTTATAGATCTTATGAACTGTGTCTTTAAACCATTCTTAAATTAGTTTGTTATAATCTTTACTGATGACATCCTAGTATATTATATGAATCAGGTTATGCATGAAAAGCATTTAAGAACTGTTATATAGTTGTTAAGGAATGAGAAGGTTTATGCCAAGCTTACAAAGTGAGTTTTGATTAGTTGACATATAATTTCTATGTCATATAGCATTAATAGATGGCATTAGAGTTGATCCAAGCAAGATTGAGGCCATTATAGAATAGAAGCCACCTAATAACACCACAAAGATAAGAAGTTTCTTAGGTTTGGTAGGATATTATAGAAGGTTTATTAAGGGGCTTTTTTCTAATTATTGCCTCTATGACATGTCTTTTGAAGTAAAATGACAAGTATATTTGTGAGGACAATTGCTAAGAGAGGTTTGATAAGTTAAAGAATATGTTAACTGAGGCTCTGATTCTACTTCAGCGATATCAGGAAAGGAGTTTATGATTTACAACAATGCTTCATTTAATTTGTTGAGATATGTGCTTGTGCTAGAAGACAAAGTTGTGGACAATGCTTTAAGGAACCTAAAGCCTCATGAGAAGAACTATCTAACCCATGATTTGGAGCATATAACCATTGTGTTTGCTCTAAAGATATGGATGTGCTATTTATATAGGGAAAGATGTTATGTTTACATGAAGCACAATAATATGAAGTATCTTCCCATTCAAAAAGAGTTGAATTTCAGGTAAAAAAGGTGGATGGAGTTAGTAAAGGACTATGATTACCTAATTGACTATTATCTAAGGAAAGCCAATATGGTAGCAGATGCTTTTAGTAGAAAGTTTATATTAGCTTAAAGGCTAAGAATGTCAGTTTGAAATTGATAAATGATAGAGCATTGTTGTCAAAACTATAAGTCAAGCCAAGTTTTCTACAACAAGTGAAAGATCTTCAAAAGGATAACCATAGGCTTATAAATGTTATCAGCATGATTTAAGAAGGGAAGCCTATTGAGTATGAGATCAAGAGTGATAGCTATCTATACTATCATTATCATCTCTATGTACCAAATGTAGAAGATTTGAGACAACTGATATTGTAAGAGGCTAAGAATGCACCATATGCCATGCATCTTGGTAGTATAAAGATGTATCAAGATTTAAAGAAAGCTTATTATTAGCTCGGCATAAAGAGAGACATAGCTATGTTTGTGACCAGATGCCTTACTTGTCAACAAGTTAAGGTAAAGCACTAAGTTCCATATGAATGGCTTCATCCTATAGTAATACCAAAATAGCTGGGATGGAGTTCCTATTGACTTTGTAGTCAAGCTACCAATGACTCTAAGCAAATGTGATTCAATTTGTGTCATTGTTGATACACTGACCAAGTTAGTAGACTTCATACTTATGAGAATGGACTACTCCCATGAGAAGTTAGTGTGGACACCTCACCCTTGACCTGTGATGATAGCCAAGGATAGACTCTCAAGCATAACATAAAGCCTTTAAGGGGCAGGTCTACATGAACCTATTAAACTATTTAAGGGGCAGGTCTGCACAAACCTATTAAACCATGTTTGGATAGACTAACTATGTAAACCAAGCTAAAATGTAACACATAAAACTCACAAACTAGCATACTAAAAGCTTAGTCTATGCAGACTAGTATGAATAAGTCCACACGGACCTACAGATGGAAGAAGCCTTTACAAAGGCAGAATTCTACCTATTCAATTAAGGAGCCAAAATCCTATTAGGATTGGGACTCCTTTCTGGATGAAAATAGAAAACCTAAGAAGACCTAAGTATATATACTTCTCTATGATAAAGAGAAAAAGAGGCTAAAAAATTATGTTCTTGCTAATCACACTCAAAAAAGCAAAGAGCATCTAGAAAACTATTAGAGCTTAATCCAAAGGCAATTTGAATCATCCTCTTTTGAAACCTTGAGATTTTTATGCTATCACTTGAAGAGAATTCTTGTTTAGGTAATATCTAAGGTCTATTGTGTGTTTATTGCTGTTTTACAGGCCTATGATCTCTAAAATTGATAGATAAGTGAGGTGATACTTTGTTATCCCTAATTTATTTCATGATGAGTAAGCCATTATAGTAATATGTATGATGTAGAATTAATTCTTATAGTCAATATTAAGCATGTTGTATTGTGTTAGTACTCATGAAATAAATATGATCATATGCATAGTTAGGTCCACACGGACCTAGTTCTTTTTAGTCACAAGCATGATAAGTTAGTCCGTATGACCTTATTTTCCTTATGTGAACATGACAAATTGGTCCCCACAGACTTATATCTAGTGAGCATGTTTTTGTATTTTAAATATCTTGTTATATGCTAATTGGCGACTGTGAATTATTTTGCTTGTATGTTGATGTCGTATATGAAAGCATGTATATATGTGCAAGGGATTAATAAGTAATCCTCATGGACCTATAGATGATAAATTGTATGATAGTCCTTTAAAGTATGTTTTACTCATATAATCAATTGTTCTTGATCCATATGCCTTAAAAGTGTTCATATTCTATTTATTATATGTTAATATTCATATGCCCTTTATG